>CABFOW010007443.1:0-15747 GCA_902141385.1 Timema californicum | reverse complement strand
CACATTCACAAGATGTCTTGTCAGAGGTGAAGGAAGGGTTTGGTAATCAGATAAATCTGTGCCGGGACCATGGATTGAACCCCGGCCACCAGCACAGAAGTCTGACACCATACCCCTAGACCACCAGATCACCAATGGTTAAAATAAATCATATATTTATCCACTAGAAACATAAGATTTTAATTATCTTTTCATGGTGACCTGAACAGTGTTTTAAACATACGTCGTGGATATCCTGGAATTTAATGAAAACTTTTTTTCTTAATTTAGAAAGTTTTATCATAAAATGCAGCTATGTTCATGACAGATATTTAACCAATTTTTATATCACAGAATAAAGAAATATTAAATTTTTAATTGATATGTATTTTAGTTACTCCACCAAACAAATGTTTTGATGTAGAAACTGAAAAAATGAGGACTTTTTCTAGCGTTCCTAAAAATGTCTCCCTTAATAAGAACTCGCCTTAGCATTTAAGGTATATCCATTTGGTAGTACAAGTTAACATTGGTAGGGAAGAATTGATACCAGGAGATCACCTTATTATGAAAGACACTATCGTAGGCAGTACAAGTTATCGGTATGGAAGGCATGATACTATGGAGCTCACCTCAGCATGTAAGGCACAGTCGTTGGTAGTACAAGCTATTGGTAAGGAAGATATGGTACTAGGAGCTCACCTCGGCAGGGAAGGCATATCCGTTGATACTGTGCTCAGAGCCCACCTCGTTGTGCAGCCCGTAATGCACGTGGATCTCTTGGAACTGGTATTTGTAGGACAAGGGCCCACCGGTCACGTTGATGTGGTAGCGGGTGGTGTTATCCACGGTGAAGATCACGCTGTGGCCCGTGTTGCTGATGGTTCCGGTCACCTGCCCACAGGAAACACATTGATAACGACTCGGCTACTTGAATCATTGTTTCACGGAGGACCTTGCTTGGCCTTCTCCCTTTAATTTTCGACTCGATACCCATCTAGGCTATTACGCATTTTGATAACGGTGATGGGTCGTGGATGAGGAATCCCTAAACATTGAGAGGTCTAGGCTCCAGTGTCGAGTGGTTCTAAGTTTTTGTTTATTAACTATGCTATTTTTCCTATCTCGCTACGCAAATGCTAGTATATTTCATTTAAAATTAAACTTCCTTATCTCTTCGTAATTAATGTATACAAATGCTGATGGTCAGGATAGGTAGGAAAATTCGAGAAAAATAAAAACTTCACAGCACCAGTATCCTGAGTTGACCTAATTAAATAATTTTAAAATAAGCTATTCTATAGTTGAAAATAATACATTTTATTCATCGTTTCTACCACTAATTTATCAAATCATAAGCTCATCATATTATATACATAAAAATGGCTTTAAAATACAGCACAAAGTAGCTTATATAAATGTTATTTCTATGTGTCTAGTATTAAATTGCATTTAATTTTTTAATATTAGATTAAAATTGTGAAAATTTTCTATAAATAAAGTCTTATCTTTAATTTCAAATATCACCCTTTTCCCCCTAACCTCAAAAACATTCAAACAACTAAAATTTAACCTCCCCCCCCCCAAAAAAAAGTTATGATAATATGACCCACTTTGGTGGCGGCATGGTCTAAGGCGTTACTTTTTGCAATAGATTGGCTACCGATGAATGGTAGATTTGGGGTTCGGTTGGGTGAACTGAATATGATTTGATCCTAAGGGTATTTCTCTTTATACCTCCACGTAAATGTGGGTTCATTTCCTCTAATTTCAACCTTCCTCATTCCTAATACATTACAATAAATTGTACATAGGTATATAAACTGAGCGCGTGGTAAGACAAAGTGCTAAAAAATAATGTAGAATGTATCTTTATTCTTTTATCATATTCTAAACTATTTCTTTAAATATTAAAATTATCTCCAGTGCTTTAGTTGGCTTGTTGTGACCTGAATATTTGGCCAATTACATCGATCGACTGCCAACTGCCAGTCAATTTGTTCAGGGGTTTAAATTATTACTATTATAGTTGGCAGTTGGTGGCTTCAGACACATCGAGGTCAACAGGGTTCTAAAAGGCTACTCAATAATATATTCTTGCACTTATTCAGGTTTAATCAAGTCATAAATGTTGTGTTAGAACATGTATATTTAATTTAAATTGGTTTTAGTTACCACATCTTTTCCTACAGTCTTTTCCAATAATTAAGATTATAAAGAACTTAAAGCTAAAAAAACATCTATACTTTTTTATAATACACCTTGACCTTGCTTACTTGGAATATTAAAAGCTTTGTTTTGACTTGTTTTTTTTATTAGATAAAGGGACATTTGTGTACGTCAAATAATTGCAATATTCTTTATATATTATTAAAAAGAATGAGTTTGTTTATCTGTCCGTCAAAAGCTTTGCTTGTATCTATACAACGCATAGGTCTGAGATTTTAAAGGTGTCTTGGAATTTAAGCACAACTTTTTGTCTAAATTTAAAAAGTTTCTCATCTAATGCCATGAGGCTTATTGTTAATATTCTACAACTATTGATTTCACCATGTGTAGAAAAGTAACCTATATGTTTCTACTGAAGCAATATTTGATTTATTTTAGCTAAAAAATGCCATAAAAACTGCAAAAAACACTTGCCTATTCTTGCGTCGCCTTCCATCTCACCTTGAGGAAGTTTCCTACCTGTGACGTCACAGAATATCAGTTTGTTTCCCATGTTGATGAATTTAAGTTCAATTAATGTGTTTTAAAGATATAACATTGAAATAAAAACCATACATTTTTAGATTACTCTAAAAATAATCCTACAGAGTCAAAATATAGATTTTTTCCTTAAGTATAATAATTTGTAAACGTATATTTTTAATTAATATTTTACTATTTAGGTTATTTAGTATAGTCAAGAAAACGGCCTCGAGGAATCTTCCTACCAGGATGTAGATTAAAATAAATCCGTGGAAGCAAATGTCTTATATAAATTAGGAAACAATAAAATTTTAATTTTAAAAAAGCGATTCAAATGTATTCAAGGCGCAAATAGTATATTGGATGTGTAAGCTCATCAGAGGAAGAGGGAAAGTGGAGGCCTCGCAGTGTAAACTGCTAAATTTTTTCCCTATCTTTAGAATTCATTCATTTGTATCAAGCAGCAAGCCACATCTCAAAGTAGGCTACGTTGTTACCTCCAGCCCGCAAGTTTGGCATATTCGATTTAAATTTTAGAAAAAATTTAGTTTACATTTCAAAAAATTTAGATAATAAAGTTGAGAGCACCACTTGCAAAATTGACGCATGATAAACCAACGTGGCCTGATCCTATATATTATTTTTGTTGTCAACATCCCTTTTTCTCAACTAATACAAAGCCTAAAGTGATGAATAAGTTATCAGTGGATAGGATTTAATACCTACTCCTGACATAGCATCCTCAGTTGGCGTTTAAACACATTGTTTGTTTAAAATATAAGTTAAAAGAAACATCTAACAATATTTTTGTATAAATTACAGAAAATAAACTCTTTGCTATTTTGTCTAAACACTTCACTGAGTATTTAATTTAAACAACCAACAGAAGCATCAAATAGCCAGTGAGGATTACTTCATCTAGATACCTTATTTTGAAAATTGAAAAATGACACCTGAACATGGGAATCGAACCCGGGACCATTGCCTTAGTACGCATGCCCATCATAGACCCTGCATTAAAATATGAGTGAAGAATGACCCTAGGCACGGGACGATTCCTGGATAGCTCAGTGGTAAGAACCTTGGCATACTAAGCCAAAGATCTCGGGTTCGATTACTGTGTCCAGGTGTCATTTTTCTATTTTCAGAACCCAACAAAGGGTTAATTTTTTTGGAGGGGGAGGGGGGGGCGAAGGTTGAATGGGTGTCAATCACCCTACCATTACACATTAGCGTAAGTGCGTATAACCCGAACGGGTAGTAAGACGCGGAGCTAATAATAATAATATATTGGATATGTAAGTTCATCAGAGGAAGAGGGAAAGTGGAGGCCACGCAGTGTTAGCTGCTAAGTTGTATCAAGCAGCAAGCCACATCTCCAAGTAGTCTGCGTTCTTACCTCCAGCCCGCAAGTTTGGCATACTCTATTTAAATTTTAGAAAACATTTAGTTTTCATTTCAAATAATTTAGATAATAAAGTTGAGAGCTGCAATTGCAAAATTGACGCATGACAAACCAAAGTGGCCTGATCCTATATATTATTTATGTTGTCAATATCCCTTTTTCTCAACTAATACAAAGCCTAAAGTGATGAATAAGGTATCAGCGGATTGGATTTAATACCTACTCCTGACATAGCATCCTCAGTTGGCGTTTAAACACATTGTTTGTTTATAATATAAGTTAAAAGGAAAATCTAACAATATTTTTGTATCAATTACAGAAAATAAACTCTCTTTGCTATTTTGTCTATACACTTCGGTGAGTATTTAATTTCAACAACCAACAGAAGAATCAAATAGCCAAGGCTATTATTTATGCTCTTTAGTGAGGATTACTTCATCTAGATACCTTATTCTGAAAATTGAAAAATGACACCTGAACATGGGAATCGAACCCGGGTCCTTTGGTTTAGTACGCATGTCCATCATAGACTCTGCATTAAAATATGAGTGAAGAATGACCCTAGGCACGGGATGATTCCTGGATAGCTCAGTGGTTAGAGCATTGACATACTAAGTCAAAAAACTCGGGTTCGATTCCTGTGTCCAGGTGTCATTTTTCAATTTTCAAAACCCAACAAAAGATTTTTTTTTGAGGGGGAGCGGGGGAAGGTTGAATGGGTGAAACTTTCGCACGGGTTTACTGGCAGTTTCTTTATTTATAAGCTTTCCAAATAACACGTGCTACTATGGAGCCTATTTATATCTGAGAATATATTAGGATAACTAGTTTATTCAGAAAAAGATGTGGGGGAGGAGCAACAAGCATGCGATATGGAATGTCTTATTTCACACGAGTGCACGGTGTGTACAGCCAGCTTTCATGCTAATCCATTGAATAGCAATTTATATATTTTTTTAAATTGGAAATTTCATCACTTTTCATTTCATACCATTCATTTTCTTTCCCATGAAGGTTTGCGTGCATATGTGAAATACAGAAAAGAAAAATGCAAATTTCGGTTAGAGAATAGTTTCTAAAGATCTTGGATAGTAAAATAATAATTACCAACGTGACCTAAAATATTCATAGCTACACTTCTTATTACAGGACTATTTACTCTCTTTGGGTCGGGGATGGAGTAGGTATATATTAGAGGAAGTGCACCCGAATATGTGTCTAGAAATAATGCTAAAACCCGATTTGATTACCACGTGATCTAACGCGTCACTGTCGCAATAGGCTAGACTGCCGATGACTGGACGACCGAGGTTCGAATCTCGCTCTGGAGTACTTAGGGTAGTTTTTTCCAAAATGGTTTTCCACTTTTCCTCCATGGAAATGGGGGTACGCTTTATCTAAATATAACCTTCCTAATCCCTAAAACCATTAGCTTAATTGGTGCATAGGCGTATAACCCGAACGGGTAGTAAGACGCGGTGCTAATAATAATAATAATAATAATAATTTGGGAGGGAATTGAGCATATGAGCATAATTCCGAACTATTTATATGAGTTTCAAGAACCAATTTTCGTAAATAAAAGACGTTTTTGAACCCATTGAAAAGAAACCTTATATTTTTCACAAGTATTAAACAGAACAAAATAAAAATAAAATTATTGAAGAAATGGGATCAAATGTACATTTTATCAAATTGTATCTTTGTTAACTCGGATTTTGATGTTTCAAATTTGTCAATAGCAAATTTAAGCCAAATCACAGATACACAATTTTTTTCCATAAAAATTAACTACAAAAAAAAGTAGATAATGCAGAATGATAAGTGGGGTCATTTATGGGCACCCATGTTTTTGTGTGGACAATCTTTCCACAAATAGAACACAAATTTCGCAACTCTGCCTCAGCGATGTTGCCAGTAGTGCCTTATTGCCTCAGCACACCACCTTCCAAAAAACTGAGGGTGAGAAAATTTGACAACAGTTAACTGAGAGAGAGAGAGAGAGAGAGAGAGAAGATAAAACTTTTCTCCATAAAACCTGCAGTATCCTCAACGATGATATTGGCTTGTCCAGACTTTATGATTACTTATTAATAATTCTAATGTGTTAGGTATAAGGGAAGTTAAATTTATGGAGGGAGTGTACCCTCATTTGCTTGAAAGGAGGGTAGAAAACCATCTAGTAAATCCACCCTCAGTAAACCTTACCTGAGTTTGAACCTCGATCTACCCGTCATCAGAAGTCTATTCTATTAGAACATTGTCGCCTTAGACCGTGCCACCACTGAAGTGGGGCTAAAAAGACAGTTCTTATCAAATCTAGGTATGACCCCGGTAACAATCCACGAGCCACCCCCCCTCTAAGGAACTCACCCTGTGTTTGTCTATGTGGAGTAACCGGAGGTTGGGGTCGAACAGGAGTTTGTTGGGTTCCAGGTTGACGGGTGATTGCCTTCTCCCCTTGTTACATAGGCTCCACTCAGGGTTGATCAGCCCCCAGAACGCCGGACCTAAGGGAAGAGCAGGGCAGAAAAAATAAATAAACAAAGCTAAAGAGAGAGCAGACAGAGGGAGAACAAACAAAATGGAAAACCATCAGACATCAGCGGTGCGTAAAGCTGCGTCATCCGTCACCAGATGTACTCTGTGATACTAAAACAACGCACGAATAAAAAACCACTGGTGTGTTTCAACTGCGGAGAGATGTAGAAATGTCCGAAAGTATCCCCAGTATCCCCCTTTTCCCCCCTAACGCACGAATTTTGTGGTATTTTGTGTATGTAGAGAGAGAATTCAGTAAAAAAAAGTGTCCCTTCCAATTCGTTTATATTTTCGAAGGTATAAATTTGTTCTACTAAAACAGTAATTTTGTTTACTTTTTTTTTTTACTCCCCTGAATGATTAGCTAACACATTTTGTAATCGTTATATTCCGCTACACATGCTCCAACAAATCTGAATTAATTAATTGAGCAAGCGAAATGTTTATATGATTTATATTGTTTATTTAATGACTGACCTGTATGCTGAATGCTTAGGGTAAGTAAGAATTTTTTTTGTGTTTTTGCACCGTGTTTTATTACACATTTGGGTCATACGCTTGTGTACTAATTACGCTACTCGTTTTAAGGATGAGGAAATATATTTTTATATGAAGTGTATCAACATTTGCGTGGAGGTAGAGTGGGAAAACATTTTGAAGAAAAAATCTCGCTACATAAACCGATATTTGAACCTCAACCTGGCCGTAATCGGCAATCTAGTCCACTTCGAAAATAGTGTGTTAGACCATGCGGCCATCGAAGATGGTGTTTGTTTACTAAATAATTAATGAGAATAGTTAAATCTAAAAGTTATACAAGCTAAGCAGTGGAAGATGTTGGTATTATGCTCCCAACCTTATTCATAATAATTAATCCCATTAAATTAAGAAAAGTCTAAACAAACCATTTAGTTTATTTATTAAAAGTAATAGTGCAATTTAATTGACGATTTTATGAACTAATCTAAAAGAACAATTTTTAAATTCAACCATACATACTTGTGTGTGAATTTGTGTGTGTGTGTGTGTGTGTGTGTGTGTGTGTGTGCGTGCGCGCGCGCGCGCTCGCGTGTGAGCTACACCTAACTTACATAACATAATTTAGCTTCTTATTCCAATCAATAAAGATTATTAAATCCATTTGAAACAACTTTAAAAAGTATATCTTTGTTGGTGAAAAATATAAATATTTTTAATTGAACATGTTGACATGTTTGGTAATTAGTTGAGCCACGTGTATATCAGTGCATGGGCAAATTTTCATAAATATAAGACCTCGCTAACTTAATTTCCATGGCGTCTGGTAGGTAGGCATATCACATTGAGTTACCAAAGTCCTATCTCCCAAATGCATAACATTGTAGATTTTCTTATCAATCTGTGGCCACATACTATGCAATCGCTAAGTTTATCAGGTAATTTCTACAGCAAGCGATATATATATCTAATAAAAACAACTTTGCTCGTTAGGGGCTCCACCACAAAAAACCCCGATGAGTTTTATTTGCAAGTGGATGTAAACTAATGTAATTCCAGAGCTTTTTTTTTATAGGTCTTACCGTTTAGCCACAAGAAACCTCCAAAGAAAGGTCCGCAACGACTTGAAAGTTGCTCCGCTATTTTGAACTTTTTTTTTTCGGAGGTTTGAAATATATATATATATATTTAAAATTTTGGTATTTCCCCGTCGGTTACAGGCTATAAACTACAAGTTTGCCAAATTTCAAGTTTCTAGCTTGTCTGAAAGGGGATAAACATTTATGTCAGTGAGCGAGTCAGCCGTGTAGCTTTATAGTTGTATAATAATATTTGCCATTAATACAAAACACAGCCTTCATAGTCTTAAACCTCCCGACCATCTTCTTATCAACTTCTAATCACTTCTATGCTGGCGGCCGGGGTTCAATCCTCGGTCCCGGCAAAGATTTATCTGATTACCAAACCCTTCCTTCACCTCTGACAAGACATCTTGTGAATGTGGGGAATGCCAGGCCTCCACCGTGGTTCGGATTCCACGTTAAACTGTAGGTCCTTCATTTCATCTCATAATCGCCCTACCATTACACATTAGCGTAAGTGCGTATAACCCGAACGGGTAGTAAGACGCGGTGCTAATAATAATAATAATAATAATAATAATAATAAAACTTCTAATAAATTAGAATTTCCTAATGATCATCCTAACTGAGGCCAAAATAAATAAAACATTGTTCCAGCTGTTTAGTTTAGGGTAAGAGTGCGCTTGTTAATGGCAGTTTATTTGCATTATTTTATAGCAAATATTTTGTTATTTCGGTAAAAATAAATCAAATATTGTTTCAGTAGAAACAGAGTTTTAATTTTTTTCAGACGGTGATATCAAAAGTTGTTGAATATCTGTCATAAGCATAGCAGCATTAAACGATAAACTTTTTAAACGAAGAGTAAATATCATTAAATTTAAGGACAACCTTGACAGATATTTAACAATATCTTATTAATTTTGATCAAAAAATTTTTTGCTATAAAAAACGCTAAAACACTAACTTTTTTTTATAACCTTCTCTGTATTCGCACCTTAACTATCTACTAGTGGTAATTTCAACAAATCTTGAATATTGGTAGCGGATATTGTGGAATTTGAACCATTATTATTTTATTTTAAATTAATTAGGTTTTTCATATATGCTCATGAAAGATTGTAAACTTGTTGAGATAAATATGTGTAGAAAATTAAATTAGATGTATCTTTCGGAGGAATATTTATTTAGTTTTGCCAAACAAATGTTATACTTCATAAAACCACCAATCGACTCGCTAGAATAGATTCTTTTTTAAACTATACATCGATTATTTGATAAATCGCTAGAACAATATGCGAATACTAGTTTTTTTTATCACCGAGTCTTACTATCTTTTTTATGTTATACGCCTACATGATTATCACTCAATTGAGGGAAGGATGAGGAAGGAAGCAATTAAAGAGTTAATCTAGTTTTATTCGCGTGGAAGGAGTGTTGGAAATAATTTAGGAAAAATCACGTTCAAATTATTAATTGACTTATTATTATTTAATAGAGTGTAAAATATATCAGTCCTAGACCTAGGTAAATTACCACCCTCATTATACTCGACCAGGATTGAAACTCTGATCTTCCCTTAATTCACAGTCCAACATTTTGCGAGAGTGACCTTTCTTGATCATATTGATCTTAATCAATAGTTATTCTTTTCACATATTGGTGTAGAGAGGTAAAGTGCAAAGTGTTATGCATAAGTTGGATTACCAGTGTATCTTGAAAATATAAATTATAGTAAAATCTCCCATATCCGAAACGAATAACTACATTTTTTATGTATTTTTTCAGTAGCTAAGAAATACAAATATTTTTTTAAAAAAATATATATTTTTAAGACGAAATAAACTCAATTTTTGTTGGGTATTTAACGTTGCTATATTGCATAGCCATTTATTAAATCATGTGTGTAGAAAAATACGTTTTGTAAATATGTATGCCATGTAATTTATCATTTTTTTTCTACCCTATCTGAAACTGGTTCAAAGTCGCATGTGGCATTACTGATAGGTTTATCAATAAAGCTTGAATAACGTAAATTAATAGATGGTGACCTGGCGGTCTAAAGGGCTAAAGTGTCAGATTTCTGTGCTGGGGGTCCGGGATTCAATCCTCGGCCCCGGCACAGATTTATCTGATTGTCAAACCCTTCCTTCACCTCTGATAAGACGTGTATTAATCACAACTTGTGAATGTGGGGGATACAAGGCCTCCACCGTGGTTTGGATTCCACGTAAAACTGTAGGTCCTCCATTTCATCTCGCAATCACCCTACTATGACACATTAGCGTAAGTGCGTATAACCCGACCAGGTAGTAAGACGCGGTGCTAATAATAATAATTAATAGATACCAACACATATGATGTTACCACAAAGCAGCGAGCGGAGTTTGTAAAACAATGCTATTATAAAAATAACAATAATGTTTGTAGACATTTTTCTTCTTTTTATCGACTAAAATGTTCATATTAAACATATTAAAGTTGACTTTGTTCGGTGGCCGCATGGTCTAAGGCGTCATGCTCATAATATATTAGACTACCAATGACGGGGAGAGTGGGGTTCAAATCTCGGATGGGCTGACTTAGGTCAAGTTTGCTAAATTGTTTTCAATTTTTCTTACATGCAAATGCGGTTACACTTATTCTAAATATAGCCCTCCACATTATTTAAACCATTAACGTGATTAGTACAAAAGCGTATTCGGCGTATTAAGACATGGTGTTAAACTATTTATATAAATATAAATTACCTTTCAACCATCCAAGTTAAATTTAAATTGTCACATTTGAATTCTGGGGTTGAATGAAACATAAAGATAGTCAAACCTAGACAGCGACTTAATGTTTTTTTAATCAATAGTTGTAAAAAATCCACCTTGGTGGAGTAGTTGGCTAACTTGCTAGTCGTGTTGAGCTTGACCGCTGAGGACAGGGAGATCGAGGTTCGAATCTCGGTCGGGTGAACTGGGGGTGGTTTTTACATAATGGTTTCCACTCTCCCTCCAAGAAAATGCTGGTTCACTTCCTCTAATTCAACCTTCCAAATTCCTAATCCATTAGCGTAATTAGTACTTAAAGCGTATAACCCGATCGGGTAGTAAGACGCGGTGTTAAATAATAATAATAATAATAATAATGATAGCTGTAAAATTATTTTTATTCTCATACAGCTAAAAGATAATTTCTTATATATAGTATGTGAATACAGAGATTGTTCACTATATATTTGAATCCGAACCAAAAACTTTAGTTAAAACAATAGGCTATAGGTTTAAAGTTTGATGTTATGAGCAAATGCTTTGAAATCTTTTTAAGTTTCATTTAACATTTGTTCTTAATTTTTCCTCCTGTATTATGAAATAAGTTAATATTTCTGGTACTTGCTTGAGTGACTGCATTGTCTTAATCAGCAAATTTATAATATACCAGGCTGCCATTTACTGGGATATTGGGTTTCGTGTCCCGTTCTGATGAACTAAGAGCGGATTTTACTAATAGTTTTTCCACTTTTATTACACGAAAATACGGGTATGTTTCCTATAAATTAAACCTTCCTTACCTCGAACACATTAGTGATGTTGTACATAAGCTTATGAATCGAACAGGTAGTAAAACACTGTTCTAAAAAAAATGTGTGTCTGTTGAATATATGATACGGTTTTCTTGTAAATGATGGGCTGAAAGAAACTTTGGAAATTACAAACCAATTATATTATGGATGGAGCTTATATTTTAACTTTAACATACTAAGAATAATTGTGTGAAAACTCTCATTAGGTTAAAATATTATAAAGAAAACTAACACATAATTATGACTACAACTAAAGAAAATTATAAGTTTGAGTCTTACTACCCGTTTGGGTTATACGCTTGTATATTAATTATTCTGATGGTTTTAGGGATTACAAAGGTTATATACTATAAGAAGTGTACCCGGATTTTCATAGAGAGAGAGAGAGCAAAACCATTTTTTAAAAACCACCCTTGGTACACCCGACCAAGATATGAACCTTGATCTCCCCGTCATCGGCACTCTAGTCTACTGCGAGAGTAGCGTGTTAGACCATGTGACCTCTAAAATGGGTGATTATCAAATTAAACTAGAGCTACGTATCATATGAATATTTGTTTGTGTGTTTGAGGTGTTAAATTTCTGAAATAATGAATTTTATCATATACGGCTTATAAACAAATTTAAATCTAGAAGAGACTCAACACTTAGCCGTAAATTCGTCACTATGAAAGGTTAATTCCTAATTTTACTATTGCCATGGTTGTAATCGAACCTGAGACTCTCAGTTCATTAGGCAGACACACAACCTATTAATGTCTGATACTGATAAACTAATTCATTCAGTGGTTCATTGATATATGAAAATTTGTTTTCATTGTTATTAGTTTGCATCTGTATTTCCGTTTGCTCAATCATAAAAAATACATTTCCTTCCTTTAAACAAAAATATTTTTTTTTGACAAAGTGTTAGAACTAAATAAGAAAATGAAAAACACTTGATTCCTGCCGCTACATTAACATTTTACTCAATTTTCTTAATCGAATTTCTCTCTCCCTTTCTTTCTGTCGAGGTTAAATGTTTAACGAGCGTGAAACTCATTGGACGATGTTGTCTAGAAGATATTATCACTTGTCATTTCCGAAACGTCGTAAAATTCTTCTAAGGGACGAGGATAATTACAAGGGTTTGGAACAAGGGGATTGGGGCCGTTGTAAAAAAAGAAAACTAAAACGTGTTTTCTATATTATTTAGCATCACATCTTCCCAGTGTTTTTTTTTTATAGAGTGGCATATTTATTTTTCTAGCATATTTATTTTTCTAGTTTGCCTCTTTAAAGTTATAAGGAAAAGGAATAATGCATGGAAGGAACATGGCGCATACTGACGAACCCCTTGTTACTTCCCAACCACACATGCTTTCTTTTCCCCTAGGCGATGTATTATCGTAAATAGAGACGTTTGCATTGTAAATCTTAGTCAGCGTGTGCCATTGTTTCCTTTCGGATGTTAATGGGCTCTGTCATGTTTTCAATTAGTTAGTAAGCAACTATATATAATGTTCCACATAAAAAAATGTTGAGACGCCTTAAATGGGATGATATGTATTCATTTTTAAAACTTTGAAATTGCGACATAAAATGTATATGAGCACGACCATAAAATAACAAAAACGAACTCATATACGTTGTTATATAAATTTGTTGGAAAAAAGAATATCACAGCTAACAAGAGAATAAATAAATAATATAACCTGTTAGAGAAACATACTGAAAAATAAGCCTCATTGCTTTCCAAAGAGCACTACCCGAATTTTTGTATCTTAAATGGCTATGTCACAGCTAAACAGGCGCTTATTATCCTTAGATTTTTAGTTTTGTTATCCCAAACGCTTGTAGACTTCAGTTAAGATAATCTTTAATTTTTGTATTAGTTTATTTTAATTTTTTTTCCTTTAAAAAAGTTAAATTATTTAAAATATCAATTAAAAAAAATTGTTTGGCACTTTCTTAATTTAAATTTTTATGTTTTGTTTCCAGACTTTCAACCCTTATAATTATTGTTGTATGGTCCTTTTACCAACTTGGCAAATTTAAATTTTCTCCCGCGTAAAAAAATATTTTTTAATAATGTTTTAAATGTTATAATTTACTGCAACACTTCTCACACCCCACAATTTTTTAAATTCCTACACCCCCATTTTGGAATATTAAGATTTATTTGATTATATTATATGATTTATTTTCGTGCATACCACATTTAAATTTTAAACCATAACTAAAAGTAGTGCTATATATTATTTTTTTATCAATTTAGAGCTCGTCAATTCCCGAGAAATAAATTTTGAAAATATCGTTATGTTCAGAAGTCATTCGGGTCTTTGGGGAAGTTTATATACTTATGTCAAACTGTAAATTTACATCAAACCAAAAAATATTATCTTATACTAGTTTTAAGAATCTCGAGGGGGAGGGGGGCATTTCTGCATTCACTGCCTCTTTCTTTTTAAATCTTAGGATCATATCTTAATGGTTGTTTAGGGTGGTACTTATATCCCACATGACCAATTTCTATCTTCTACCATACTGAAAAAAAAATCTCAATTATTTTCTTTTCGGGAGTTTTTAAACTCCCATTTTTACCAGCCCCTTTTCTAAATAGTAAATAGTTAACACTTATTTTATTATTATAGTAGTCCCTCCACATTCTTGGCAAATTTAAAATTTCTGCCTCACTATAAGGTTTTCCTTTATTTAACCCCCTTTCCCACACACCCCTTCTTACCTATTTTCTCAATTTATAATCTTCACACTAAATAACCATAAAAGGCTGAACTGTATGCTTTCTTGCCGAATTTAAGTTTTCAACCACAAAGAAAAGTAGTTATTGTTATTAGATTTGAAAATTGTAGCCCCCTCCTCCCATTTAAAAAGCTCTTACCTAGAAATTTCGAATATTAAGATGAAAATGTTTATCCTCGTTTCCTAAAGTAATTATTAAAATATAATATTTTCAGTCAATAATATTTATTTGAAGTGGTCTTTTTACTTAACTCCCGAGTTTGTGTTTTACCAAACTGGAAAGTTGCTGTTTAATACTAGTTTTTGAAATTTGAGCTTTCTAATAATAATTTTATTCAATTATTTTTAGAAATATTAAATTTTGAGATTATTTCGATAATCTGGAGTTCTCTATAATTGTCTTCCAAATTTAAATTTTCCACCTCATATTAAAAGTTTTTTATAACTATAGGACCCTTAATTCTTGGGAGTCCCATTTTGAAATGTTAGAGTTTTCTGATTTTATAGGGTAATCCCAATAGTTTCCTGCAAATCAAAATTTCAAGTTAAAGACCCTAGAGTTGAAAAAAATACGGTGACAAGTCATGTGTGTCAGTGAGACGGTTTTATAATTAGTATAAATATAAATATATTTACATTCATACATCTGTCTCAGTATTTAGTAAAAGACATAGCTCTAAAAATTATTACAATACATATTTATTCATTCATGTCATTTGTTTTGAAATTCACGTCTCTAATCTATTAAAATATATATTTAAGCAACTTAAGTACCGCCCACGGTGGCTGGGTGGTCTAAGAAGCGAGTCTCATCTATAAACCGTCACCATTTATGTCAAAGATGTATCCTTACATATTCACTTTTTGGAGTGTGTAGCTACCCACTTGGGTGGTCTAATAATCTAAGGCTTCGCTTTCGCAAAAGACAGGACTGCCAGCGATGGACATATCGGTGTTTGAATCCCAGTCGTGAGAATTGAATGTAGTTATTCCTAGATTGTTTCTAACTATTCTTATATGAAAATTCGTCCTCTAAATTCAACCTTAAAAACAGCTATAACACATTAGCGTGATTAGTACGTATGCGTTTTACCCGGACGGGTAGTAAGACGCGGCGATAAGTGCCATACTTACAAAAAAATTAGTAAGTTAACAATTTATCTCTTCAACACAATCATACAAAAAAAATTTCACCGTGTCTTAATAACCGTCCAATTTATCCGTATTTTTTTACATCCATATGATCTGGCATCTTAGTT
>CABFOW010007442.1:12720-24043 GCA_902141385.1 Timema californicum | reverse complement strand
ATCCTTAGGCTGGAGGTGGGGGAGCAGCTGACGTGGACGGCGATGGTGGGAGATCCCAGGAGCTTCGCGTGTTTCCTGAGGTTCGCCACAGCGGTAGGAAAGAAAAAGGAACGTAGACGTAACGTAGGTAGATAATAAATGTCCTTCTGTTTCAGGTTTTAGAATAGTTACTAACGATGTTTCTTTTACAGGGTAGTTACGGTATGCGATTGCGTGCGATTTACGATGGAGGGGGTATTAACTGTTAGGTCAGGGTTAGGGCAGGTTAGGGCCCGGGGCTCAGCTTACTCTTGTTAGAGACCTCTGTTAGGGCTCAAATTTCAAAATTGAAATTGAAATTTTAGAATTGCTTTCTCCTTTTGGTTTTAACTTCTACAGACGGAGGCGTTCCTTCAGAAGGGCCGGAGTGGATACCTCCATGAGGTCCCCGCTGAGCAACGTAGGGTAAAGACTTAGTGTCGATCCCTACGGTTGAATCTCACCTCCCCCAAGTGGTGAACACCAGCTGCAGTGGGGTCCTCCTACTCTCGGATACGGGTGAATGCGTATACGAGGGGTTTTCCCGGGCTCGTTGAAGCGTCACTTGCCCCTTGAGACAGTGGTTGCGCTGCAAAAAGTCTGTCTTATGTGCGGCGTTGCGGAAAGAGGTCCCAATTGGGCGATAGAGGGAGTCCTTTAATGTCCTCTATAATAATAGTTAGTAACTCGTCTCTTTCAATAAGGACAGAGCTGATTGCTACCTGCAATAATAGTTTCAAGGTGTTTATTTTATTTTATTAACACCTCAAACCTTTCTCAATCCTTCATCTCAATGAATAAATGAGGAGTAAGGAACTTGGCTATTAATATATCATATCTCTCAAAATTATTAATTACCTACCTTATAACAATGTGGTCCAATTGACTCCAACTAAAAATGTGGCCCTCACAGTATTAAAGGAAAACCCTTTGTCGAGATAAGAAAATAATTCAAATAAAAATATTTATTTAAATAGGTCGTGATTGTATTTTACTGTGCATTTATTTGATTAGTAAAAATATCTATAAATACATATATATTATGAATGCTAAGTTGTTTTTTGAAAGTGTGTGTGCATTCATTTTTCACAATGCATTTTTGAGGGATTAATCTTAAACAACTTTTTTAATAAAATTTAAAGGTTCTACCAACAAAAAATACAATTAGTATATAAGTGATGGAAGTAATTGGCCGATTAGTTATTGACCTCGGTTGTGGTCTCAGGGTACAATGCTCGCTGCAGCAGCCGATGTTCCTAGGTTCAAATCCAACCGAGGTCAAAGGATTTTTATTGAGCGATAAAACCTTAGCACATCATCCTTTGGACAGGAAGTAAATCCGTCGGTCTCATTTCGATTGTGACGCATAAAAGAATCCTGGGAGGGATGTGAAAACACCTTTTCCGACAGAGTTGGTAGGTCCTTTCGCTCTCACTCATAGAAATTATAGTGTGATAATATAATCAGTTGGTATAGAAAGTTCACATTAAATACCTTACAAAAATTTACTAAGGGTTGTTTCTAAACTTTTATTGTTGATTAGATTACTAAATATATCTTCGTCCTTCGGTGCAAACTGATAATCAGATTTAGCCCTTAGGATGAAAAACATTGGACCAGCCAGCCTGCATTATGATATTTAATCTGCTGATGTAGTTACATACTTCCCTACTAGGTAGCGCTCTTAATTCGTTAGCTCACCGATAGAGCGCTCTCTTCATATTAATTAGACTCGATGGCAGGATGGTGCTGCTTCACGCGGAAGCTTACAAAAGCTAATCTGTGATAGCTCAAAGTAGTTCATGAATCTTATAGCACAGCTTCTATTGTATGATTTAGGCAAGAAGAACAGTAGGAGTTATAAAATATACTAAAACAATTTTAATATATTCATACATCAAGTCATGTTACACTCAGTTGTCACTTATGATAGATATTATCAATATCTTTAAAGTAACGTAAATAATATAAGTTAATGAGATGTTGGACGCAAAGGAATATATTTGAAATTTTCTCCCGTTCTTCCAACTAGAATCAATGTATACAAGTCTTACAACTTGTAGACTGGTAACTTTAAGCTATAAGTTGCGTAACACAAAATCGTAAATGAGACTTGTGTTAATGAATTAGAATTATACATGTACACATCCATTCTTCAAGATTTGTTATTGTGATCTTTATAAACATAACGCTTGTTTCACCCCATTTGGGTTTGTCCATAAACTATGTCACACTAATTTTGATATATTTGACCCCCTTCCTCTCCTTGTCACCCATTGTAAACATTTTGTGAACCACTTCTAATATTACGCCATAATATCACACACCTATGATTCAATCGTTGTTTGTATATACGTGAGTGCAGTCAGGTTTATTAACACAGAACGCTGCCCGACACGCTTAATTTGTAATGTGAATTCACGCATTATCTGACTCCCTCTCACCCCCTTGTCACGCTTGGTCACGCTTGGTCACGCTGAGCACCGATCTCTCTCTCTCTTCCCCATTTTCAATATGCATACGTAGTTTATGGACAGCCCCTTACTATCTTAGCATTGCCATACGCCACTGGGATGAGCAACTAAGTTTTTAGGAGTCAGAGAATAATAATAGCACCCGGGTCAGCTCCAGATGTTGAATAGAGAGAGTATCAATCACCTCCAGACAAAAATAATCCTACCAACCCCCTTCCCCTACCTGGAGTTAGACCAAACCCTGACTTTTCACAACTCTCTCTCTCTCATAAAATACCATCATACCTAATAATCCTTACCTCCCCACATCTTAGGAAAATAGCACCCTTCCCAACACAAGACCAAGCACTACCATTTAAATCCACCAAACTTCATCATGCACAAATGAATTGTAGTTCTTTTTAACACCATTTTATATATTTCATTTAATCAGGTATACAAAACATTCATATCACGAGGATAAGAGTCAAGAATATGGCTTGTCACTCAAAAGAGAAAAATCATCTAATATCCACAGCGGGTAACACGCTTCTGTCTTGTAGGTCCGCAATCGGCCACAAGCTACTGCACTTGTTAGTACCACAGAAATAATTCAGTTCAACGTGGGATCCGAACCACGGTGGAGGCCTGTCATTCCCCACATTCACAAGTTGTGATTAATACACGTCTTGTCAGAAGTGAAGGAAGTGTTTGGTAATTAGATAAATCTGTGCCGGGACCGAGGATTGAACCCCTGACCCCCAGCATATAAGTCGACACCTTACCCCTAGACCACCAGGTCACCAACTTGGAGATTGTTTTGATTAACGTCGTTTTGATTTGTCAAGATTGCGAGAGTTTTTATTTGCCGTCAATTTGAATGTGAGGGGTCAAAAGATAATTAATTATCAACGAGCCGAAATACTGCCAAGAAAAGAGTTTCTCTTAAAAGTAAAAGAAAAAAAAGACGAACTATTTGGTGATTTTTTCAGGAGTCAACTAAGAAGGAAATAACAACCAAGGGGGAAATAATTGTGTTTTTTTTTAAAAAGAAAAAGAAGAAATTATGCTCTATGGAAATCGTTAAAAATTTTCATTTAAAAATTCAGATAGGACTAATTTAAGTACAAATCCCGGTAAGACTAGTGAATTAGGAATACAGCACATAAGATTCTCAATTTATTGACACAAAGTGAAATTTCTTGGACTCTTCTACCTAATGACCAACTTACTAATACTAGATATTCCAAAAATTCAAAGATCCTTAGTATAACGAAGAGTTAATCGATTGTACTGAACATAAAGTGTAAACACGTTTGGCACAATGTAGTTCATTAGGAATGAGGGGGGAAGCAACCAAAGTACTCAATTAGTGTCTGAGCTCTAGCTAGACCACCGATCGGAGAAGGATTTTGGCCAGTTTCCTTCTCATTTTTATAGACACAATTTCAATCAGCTTCTTCCTCTTCACCGTCATATTAAATCTCTTCATTATCTTTGGACATACTACACAAAGCTACACAACATTTGAAGACATTGGCCTTAAACACCGGATCCAATCGCAAATGATTCAAACAGGGAAACCTTTCCTTTAAAATTCTGAATGCATTTTTGATCAAACGCCTTGTGAGTTTGTGTGCATGGTTAAAACTTGTGTGCACAACGTCACATGGGTTATTGTATTTTTTGGGGGGGTGGGAAGTGGGGATAATCCAATATTTCAAGAGATAGTCCGAATAACTTATAATGAGGCCATCAGGATGCGTTTTCCAGCCTCCTTCCATTCTTTGATACAATGTGCATTTTGTCAAAATACGTACGTCATGCACATTCGTGGCCAGTTACTGCTTGTATATTAGACTCTTAAGTCCGGTCTACATACAACCATGCAATAAATGGTGTGATTTTGGTGCCGATACACGAAAGCAGATTCATCAACTATTGGAACATCTATATTAGGATATCGTCAACAACACCACAAACCTGTGGAAAACTAACAATGGCGTGTTAAAAGACGTCAAAAGTGTTTTCTGACCAACTGACAATACTATTAAGTAAAACATTGTTGACAGCATGACTATGAACACATCTATCAACTGTCATTGTTTTTACCCCATGAATATCAGCGAATTCATTAAATTCCCCCATTTTCAAGCTAGTGTAACCCTATCTGCAGTTTTTGTTTAGCTGACAAATTGTAAATTCTATCTGTTATATTTTGAATAGTTCCGCCTATTTAAGCCAAAAAACTCACATATTATAAAGTACTTAACTTTAATTTTTCTTTAAATTCAAAGTAATGTATTCTTAAAGACTTGTTTATTGGTAGATCTCTGCTTTACGCCTACAACAGGGCAGTCTTAAGGAATTTAAGGACCCTAGGCCCTCACGTTTTTCAAGGCCACTCTTTTTTTGAGGAGACCATATTTTTAAAAACGTATTTTGAATATATATTGTAACAGTTGAAATTATTTACATTAATTATAATTAATAATAACTAATTATTTAAGGGATATGGGATAGAGCGTTGAAGGCCTTAAGAGTCATTACAAATATTAAAATACAAAATAAAGACAAATATCCAGTAAACTCATGATTTTATAGAAGTGTGGCAATCATTATAAAAGTTTTTTGTGTTTTACTTTTTCCTGTATACACTAGAAGTTTTAATCTATTTGCGACAAGTTAAGAGACCTTAAATAACTCATTATTCACGAGCTATTAGTACGGGACGTAGTTAGGTATTTCCCATTGGCCTGTATCGGAGATCAGATGATTCCTCGGAAATTGGTATCTTGTCTTTTTTTGTTGTTGTGATTGTTGGAGGAAAGAGAAGAATTCAAAGGAACCTAGAATTTAACTTTTCAGATTCATATATCCTTATTTGTAAAGAATGTTTTTTTGTTGGCATGGTGATTGTGAAAATTTAATACAACTAGATTATGATGGATCATGATGTTTTCTCAAACGTGTGTGTCGTACATTATATCTGTCCAACCGAATGTTTGTCTGCACTGGGGTCAAATATGTTTTATGGTTTCTATTCAAGATTTATAGATATGATGTGGTCATTATCTAGAAAAAAAAATCTTTTTGATTCAAAATTTAAAATTAATGGTAGTTTTGAGTAGGTGCGTGATTTTTAAAGTTTTTAAAACGAAATTAAAAAAAATTTTTTTTAAGCTTCTCAAAATTTATCTGTTTATCAAAATAATATGTTTGTTTTGTGAGTAAAATTGAATATTTGAAATACAACAGATTATTTGAGAAAGTATTAACGATTGATCAGGTTTTTTATGCTACTTTCACTACTTTCAAAACAACGTTTCATTAAATTAAATTTAGCAGTATGAAATAAAAACTAGAGGTGAATTAATTATTATAATTTTGTCAATAACCACAATTATACAATAGAATCACACTAAAATTAATGAGTCAGCAGCAAGAAAGAAGACAAGAGAAACATTCTTAGCGTAACTAAATATCGTAGCAAGTACAAGGTACAAAGCAGATATTTTATTTTGACGAATTCAATGCCACCCAAATTGTAAGGAAGGAAAATGTTTTTTTTTTTATACAAGGGCCCTATATCGAGTTCTCCTACCACAACATTTCTGTTACACAGAAACAAGTCTTACGCAGTCAAAACAAATGTGCATAAAAGGCAATATTTTAACAGTTTTTTTAAAAGGTTATGAGAGTTGTAATTATAAAAATAATATAGTCTAAGAAATGAAGGAATCATGTATCTTTTTCCACTAACATAGTTCTATTAGTTGGTATTAGCATACTATTTAAACACTAAACTAAGTTAATATTTATGTATGAAAGAGGGGCCCTTAAATTCTCTTTCCTCAACCCTCTGAATCCTCTGTGTGGTGCTTTTTGTGTCTTTGTGTCTGTAAACAAGAGAAAAGATCTTTGCCAAAATATGTGGCAGTGGTCTTATATCTCAATCCACCGTTTGTTGTTTGACCTGACAATAACCACGGACGCAAACAAGTGTCCAAGATCCACGCCCGTATTCATCCGCCTTATGCAATACTTTGCTATATAATTCTTATGCTTATTGAATTCCATTGAAACTTTCTTTCTCTAAATTTAAAATAATTTTTGGAACTACCTAATAGTTCATTAATACTTTTCACTTTTAGATTTATGTTTAATGTTTACTCTTTTAAGAGGACCCCGCCTTCTATAGGGAAGCCATGGGCCATGTCCCCTTTGCCCCCTCTCCCTTCACCCCCTTAAGAGGGCTCTGGTCTAAATCATTTTCTTCATCATCCACCAACATCCATATTTCATTACCAATACAGGTGACCTGGCGGTCTAGAGGGTAAGGTGTCGGGCTTCTATGCTGGCGGCCGGGGTTCAATCCTTGGTCCCGGCACAGATTTATCTGATTACCAAACCCTTCCTTCACCTCTGACAATACATCTTGTGAATGTGAGGAATGCCAGGCCTCCACCGTGGTTCGGATTCCACGCTAAACTGTAGGTCCTCCATTTCATCTCACAATCACCCTACCATTACACGTTAGCGTAAGTGCGTATAACCCGAACGGGTAGTAAGACGCGGTGCTAATAATAATAATAATAATAATAATAATTTACAATACACACTCAAAAATCATATAAGTATAAACTTAACTAATCTAACACACTCTCAATTACATGAAATTTTCACAGCAAGGGCACTTGTAAAGAATTTCTACCTAGGGTCTTAGACACAAGAATGATGACAATACTTGTTTGTTCAGCGCCACGTCTTACTACCCGTTTGGTTTAAACGCTTATGTACTAATTACGCTAATGGTTTTAAGGATTAAGAATGTTATATTTAAAGGACGTGTACCCGCATTTGCGTGGAGGGAGAGTGGAACACCATTTAGGAAAAAACCACCCTCAGTACACCCGACCAAGATTCGAACCTCGATCCACCCGTCTTCAGCGGTCTAGTTTACTGCGAGAGTGGCGCGTTAAACCACGCGGCCACCGAAGCGGATTGGTAACAATGATCAACCTTCCTGTAACACAGTTTACCAGCTAATGAGCTTGTTTTACAGACTCACTCTATAAGGGCGCAGTTTCATTTTCAGCAACAAGTCCCTCATTTGTAGCTACAAGTGTACTTGTGTTGCAGAAAATATACTGGTGGGAAATATTTCTTACAGCTTGTAGGACTATTTTGAGTTGGGGTCAGCCAGACTGACAAGCGTGCGAATGATTAGCAAATAGCACTCAATAGTTGTTGACGGGGAGGCAAATATTCGAATCTTGGCACAGTGAACTGAGGGTGGTTTTTGACAAGTGATTTATCGTTTTGGTTTTCTCATCTTCTCTCCACGCTAATGGTGATTCTTATTTGTAAGGCCCTACTTTGATTATAATATTGGAAGTATTTTAACATATCACTTTTACATATATATGGTTTATGTTCTTACCAATTTAAATTAGGCCGTTATTAGCAAGTGTGCTAAATATATTGATAATTATAAAAAAGTAAAATATCATGTCAAATTAAGAAGTTTTCCTAGTACTCAATGAACCATCATACAATAATATTGCCCAGCGCCTGTAAACTAGACTGTTCCGGCTCGAGCGCGTGCGCTTGAAAAATAGAGCCAGTTCTATCTTTCAAGCACGAGCGCTCGGTCGCTCCAGTCTGGCCACCTCTCATTACAACCAATTTGTTCTATTTTACTCTTTAAGCTCCTCGCACACCGGCATAGTATCGTGGACGCACTGTACCAGGACAGTAGCAGTATGGTAGCAGTATAGTAGCAGTATAGTATCGTATTGCCGAGACTGTCCCGCACACCGAGATCGTAGATACGACGTATGCCCCAAGAGCTTGTTCCCCCCACCACACCCTACAATTCTCCTTCGCCAATTGAGAGCAGCGCGGTGAGAATAAGCGAGTGTATTGTTACTGTTGTTGTGTTAATTATAATGAGTGATAACTTGTCTTCTTCCTCTGATGAGGACATTGTGGTAGTGGACATGTTGGTAGAGCCAGAGAAAAAGAAATTGATACACAATATCATTATTATTATTATTATTATTATTATTATTATTAATAGCACCGCGTCTTACTACCCGTTCGGGTTATACGCACTTACGCTAATGTGTAATGTTAGGGTGATTGTGAGATGAAATGGAGGACCTACAGTTTAACGTGGAATCCTAACCACGGTGGAGGCCTGGCATTCCCCACATTCACAAGTTGTAATTAATACACGTCTTGTCAGAAATGAAGGAAGTGTTTGGTAATTAGATAAATCTGTGCCGGGACCGAGGATTGAACCCCGAACCCCCAGCACAGAAGTCTGACACCTTACCTCTAGACCACCAGGTCACCGACCAATTACCAATAAGAAAATAAAAGTGCTTGGAGAGTTTTTTTCACACTGTTTGAGGATTTGATCCACGACGATAAAAAGTGTTTCGTATATTTTAGTTAGAGGTTGGCGTATTTTCTCTTGAGGAACATCATGAGAAAAAAAGCATAGGAGTATGAAAGTTGAATGCAGTGGGAGGTGGTGGCTGTTTAAGAACATTATGAGCCGGTTGAGGAGGAATGGAAAGTTGATTATGGGCAGCAAGAGGATACATCGTTTGTTGAGGGAGTGACTGAGGAACATTTTGATGAGGTAGAGATATAATGGGTATCTGATCGTTGGATGTATGGGGTTGCAATGCTTGTTGAGGATAGAAGTGAAAATGTCCGGGGTAATAGCTGGATTCGCATTCTAATACTTTTAACTCATACTGAGAGACAAAAAAAAATATTTCAGCTTTAGCAGATACTTGAAATTATTTGAGCAACTGTCGAAATGATTCCTCAATGGCTGACAAAAAACCTACTGATGTGTGAGAGGAGTGATGAGAGGGTGTAGTGGGGGGCAGGCAACGGCAGCCATGACAGTATCGTACGTTTCTTTCCGCTTTCAAAGTGGAATGGAAAACCACGCACCGTGCGTGTACGATACTAAACTGCTATCAGGGTGCTACGACGGTTGTCGGTGTAAGCCGCTCCATAGCAAAGCATGGCAAGAGAAAACCATACGATACTTGTACGATACCGTACGTATAAGATACTATACCTTGCAGGTCCTCAAACACCAACATTGGTGGTTCATCTATAGAGTCCTACAAAACTATAGATAGTATAAAACCATTTTTATTTACGTGTGATATATGCAGTACATTAGATGTAAAAGTAAAATTTTCGGACCTCTTTTTCTTTTTAATGGACGCAATTAGTCATTAGTGCAATTAAAAATAGAGGCTATGAGGTTTCCCACCCTGGTCTCTTGGAATGAATCATCCCCTCGACCCTTATCTCCACAACACACCCTTTTACCGGGCTAAGGGTGTTACGCCTTGCATGTTTGAAACTTTTAATAACCCTCCCCTCATCATCCTTCCTACGTAAGAAAGAATTTGAATATACTTGGTTGATAAGATACGTTTAGCAGTTCTTGGAAACTATCTATTTAGAGTCCGACACTTTAGCTCAGTTGGTAGCATGTCTGTCTACCGAATTAAGTATCCTAGGTTCGATTCCCTGCATGGGCGATAAATGTATCATTGGTGTAATGTGGGTCTACCCTTTCGCAGTGATAAATTAGCTGCCGGGGCCTGGTTGTTGTGCTTGTCCGGTAGAATTCTAGAGGAAATGTACCAGAGAGAGAGAGAAACGCCCGGGGTTTGAACTCCACCCTCCCTAACACTGACGCCTGATTTTGCAGATACACTGTTCCATCCCTGTACCATCCGATTTCCGAAAATCCTTCACAGACTATGCCATCAAATATGAGTGAAGAATGACGCTGAGCACGGATAACTAGCTCATTGGTTGTTTGGTGGTTTTCCAAAATGGTCTTCCACTCTCCCACCACGCATATGTGGGTATACTTCTTATAAATATAACCTCCCAAATCCCTAAAACCATTAGAGTAATTAGTACTTAAGCGTATAAACCGAACGGGTTGTAAGAAGCGCGATGCTAAAAAAAAACACACATTGAAAATCCTATCTTGACTTTCCGCTACGTCACAGGTAAGTAACGTATTAATGCTCAGTTGAATTCGCTTACAAAATATGAGTATAGTTCAGTAGGCTACATGACGTCCGTGAGGAACACGTTGAGAACCACTGGTATAGGCCCTACATCCATCAATTAGTTAAAAAATGATGAATTGTGCATAAACAAACCTCCATGTTAATCTCATTAGCTCTTTTTATTTTAATCGAATCTGACGGTGAAGTTGAAATAATAATAGCGTTTTGTTTTATTTAACACTGCGTCTTACTACCCATTCGGTTTATACGCTTAAGTACCAATTACGCTAGTGAATTAAGAATAGGGAAGGTTGACTTTTAGAGGAAGTGAACCCACATTTGCGTGAAGGGATAGTGGAAAGTCATTTAGGGAAAACCACCCCCAGTTCACCCAACCGAGATTCGAAACTTGATCTCCCGGTCCTTGGAAGTCTGGTTCAGCACGAGACTAGCGCGTTAGCCAACTACGCCACCGAGGTAGATAATAATAATAATAATTGCAAATCGTTCTTACGAGAACCTTAAGGAGATTGGTGCAGGACACTTTGTATTTACTTTTCGTTCATATTTTTAGTTGTGTGCATCTGTATATGTTTATAGAAAATAATAAAAGAGTTAACAAACAATTATTACAAGGGATTTGCATCGGTGCGCACGTGGACTAAGGTGTTGACCCCACATGATTTCACTTTCTGGTGACGGGGAGATGATGGTTTGAATCTTTGTTGGTTATACTGTGGGTATTTACCGCTTAATTGCTTCCTATCCTGCCCCCCCCCCCCCCCC
>CABFOW010007442.1:0-12679 GCA_902141385.1 Timema californicum | reverse complement strand
CACACACACAATAGAGGGTACACTTCATCTAACATTCTGATTGCTTCCTCTTTACGCTGGTAGTGTACATTTTTCGCGTATAGCCAGAACAGATAGTAAAACGTAGTGAGTTAAACCGATAACTAGATTGTGAAGGGGCTGTTTCGATCCCACGCATTGTCTAAAATAGTATATCTACCTATGTGTTCGTACTGCGATTACCCTCATAATTTAGTTTCTATCGCAAATGTTGGTACAAACGGACGATGATTTGGTACCTAACACCCACTTCGGTGGTCGAATAACCCAACACGTCACTCTCACCAAATACTTGACTACTGATGATAGGGCTAACCGGGTTCGAATCTTCAAATCCAGGTCGGATGTACTGATGGTGGTTTACCCTAAATTAACGTTCACTCTCCTTCCACGCAATTGTGAGTACAATTCCTCTAAATCCAACCTTACTTGATACCAACAACTTAGTATAATTGCTACGTATGCGTATAGCACGAATGGTTGGTAAGATGTGGAGCTAGAAAAATTAAAATATACATGATTTAAATGAGATTACTTGTATATCTTGGGCGCATGAGTTTGTAGGAGCTAAACATCACTAAAAAATATGAGCCACGCTACTACCAAATTACGTGTAAGTTCTAAAGATGGTTACTTGTTTCTCTACTCTATTAGTCTATAATTGGTCTTGCACACGGTAATTGTTGACTTGTACTGAATTCAGTTCGGAAACATCTCCGGAATTGGGCTTTTCAAATAAGAATATACCAATTAATAGTATTGGTTTTACAAAGTCCTCATTAAGTAAGAATTTGATTTAATGTTTTTATGGTGTTTCTATCACTCATTTAGATAAAAGTGGCTTGGTTTCCAAACACAGACACTCTATGGCCGACTTTAATACGAACCTTTTTATTTCCAACCATCGGTATAACAATTAGCCTTCTCCTTGTGGTCGACATCGAACCCCCATACCCTCTTCATCAATGCCTGCCGCACCACCTGGTCCTACGTCAAGTGATGAAGTGCAAGCAAAGAGAGACCTGCGGCTGATCGAGCTGCCACGCCATAGCTTCTTCCCCTCTTACTCCCCCCGCACAAACCGCAGCAAGCGTATGTCAATAAGAGCGACTAGTCCCGCCTTGCATGTCAGCCAGCCTGACAAGGCCACCTAAATCACTTCTAATTTGAATTCCTTCGGGCGGTTCGTTTTCGTTCGCTCGGGCTTAGGCTGTCTTGTAGTGTTTGCCCTTCTTCCCGCAGTCAAATTGGGCGTGTGTTCACCGTGTAATATTGTTTAACCAGGATATTGACTGGTGAATAATGTAAGACAAGGGGAAGGGAGGGTTGGGAGAGTTCGAGGGAAACTTTGCCTGGAAAAAGGGATTGGTATAACTGTATTAAAGCTAGTGGAACGCATTATTGAGGATACCTACCAGGATGTTTACAATCCAACACAAGCAACTCAAACACTGCTCATGATAGCCTCGAGGAAAATTGAATGTGTGGTTACATATTTTAGGGCTAATGAAAAACGTTTTTCGAAAATATATAATAATATTTTAATAGCTTTTATATTGTCCCGTTTTGCAATATAGTTGGCCCATACTCACAATACCCATTACTGTTATTATTATTATTAGCACCGCGTCTTACTACCCGTTCAGGTTGTACGCACTTACGCTAATGTGTAGGCCTAATGGTAGAGTGATTGTGTAGATGAAATGGAGGACCTACAGTTTAACGTGGGATCCGAACCATGGTGGAGGCCTGGCATTCCACACATTCACAAGTTGTGAACAGTATTATTAAACTTTAAAAAACGCGTAATATCGTGTTTATATGTATTTTAGTTTCTTGATTGAAATAGAATAAAAATGATTAATTACTCTCAAAATGTAAAAAATTAATATTCTAGGTGGCCTTTTTTTGTTATTGTAAGTATAATCTAAGTTGACTTTTGGTTATATTTATTAATAATTAAAATGACCATTTTTGACGTCATAGTATAATTGTATTGCTCTAAAAGAATAATATGTAACTACTAGTTCATTTCCCCACCTACCTTAAGTGTGGGACTTCTTCTCATACTCAGGTTCTCTCTCCGTCCACATGTTCTGTCAGAAGGGTGAAGGTGCGAATAGCCCACTTCACTAGTTTATGCCCCACGTCTCCATTAAGCTTGGTCATAAGCCCTAACCCACCCTTTACCCTCCGACCCAACGTTGGGTTAGAATAGAACATTACTTGCCGTGGACTTCCCCCTCACCCATTTACCAGAACACGAATTAATTGAAAATCTTGCCCCTTAAGACTATGCAACTCATGTAGTTATATAGTGTAAAGTGAACGACTATCGTAGTAGTTCCTTGATGAGACGTTCTACAGAAAGGAGATTACTTAAACAAGCACGGAATATTTTAAATGTAAATCCTTAAGAATTCTTTTGGTGAGGTGTTTCCTCTCATAAATTTAGCCTTAAAAAAAAAAGAAATATATGAACACACGTTAATTTTTGATCGTGGTTGTGAATTAATGAACTAATTTGTATTACACAAATGTTAGTTTCGAGTTTTGTCCTTATACAGGATGGGTCCGAAACAAATAGACGATCGGTGACTTAAAAATTAACACCTTAACTGGTGACCTGGCGGTCTAGGGGTAAGGTGTCAGACTTCTGTGCTGGGGGTCCGGGGTTCAATCCTCGATCCCGGCACAGATTTATATGATTACCAAACCCTTCCTTCACCTCTGACAAGACCTGTATTAATCACAACTAATGAATGTGTGAAATGCCAGGCCTCCACCATGGTTCGGATCCCACGTTAAACTGTAGGTCCTCCATTTGATCTCACAATCGTCCTACCATTACACATTAGCGTATAACCCGAACGGGTAGTAATACATGGGGCTAGTAGTAGTAATAATAATATAATAATAATCATAATAACACTTTAACTGAAAAGTTAAATAGTTAACTATCTAGATAAGAGCAAACTAAATACTACACTATTTCACTTTTTGATGGTAACATCATTCAGTTGAGCTCCACCGGACGTCAGGCAAACCTCAGCAAGTCCAATTTCTCACACACTCAATACCCTACAGTTAACGTTATTTCTTTTGCAAATGGTCATACATCAACTCGCCACGGTTTATTGTTTACATCCCACTGTTTATCTATCAACTCGATACAGGTCTATTGTTTATATCTAATTGTTTATCTAACAACTCACCACAGGTATATTGTTTACACCCCACTGTTTATCTATCAACTCGCTACAGGTCTATTGTTTATATCTAATGGTTTATCTAACAACTCACCACAGGTATATTGTTTACACCCCACTGTTTATCTATCAACGCGCTATACGTCTTGTTTACATCCCACTGTTTATCTATCAACTCACCACATGCCATTACCAGTCAGATACTCATCGACTCACCACGCGTCTCCCGTACCCCATGGTCATGTTATCCATGTGCGTCTTGTCATCGCATAGTCTAATGCGATTATTGTGAAATAAGCTAACCTAACCCAACCTAACCTAGGCTAATCTAGATTTTAGTATGGGCATATTTGAGTCTACAGACTATGCCTTCCAGGTCCATATCCAGAATTTTCTTTCGGAAAGGGGGGAGGGCCTTTTGGTGCTCATTTATTGCAAGACTAAACAGCGGGGGGAGAGGGCGGACGAATCTGACCTGCATGGAGAGAAAAATATATAAAAATTTCGTACAAACATATATTGAAGTAGACCCATTCTTGCATTAACTAATTATTGATATACTTTTTATGACTTTTAATAGAAAACATATAAATTTTACATACTTTTTTAAAAAATAAAAACTGATAGATTTTCTATTAAAATTCATAAAGAGTATATTTATTATTGGTGAATGAAAGCATGGGTCAACTGTAATATTTTTTTAACGAAATGTTGACATTTTTATCTCCGTATATGGAGGAATTCCTGAGTATAGGCCAACTTAGGCGACTTAGGCTCAAGAGAAAGTAATTATAGTCTCCATTGTTACCAAACGTGATAACTATAAATTGATCGCACGGCTACAGGTTTGAAATCACCCAAAAAAATCACGAAACACCTTTGAAAGAAATAATGGAATACATTTACACTCTTGGAATTAAAAATGTAGTTTGCACGAAGTTTAACCGTCAATTTTCATTCAAAATAATTTTATAATTTTACATCATTTTATAATAATTCTTAATTTTCGTTTAGGGTTTCGGGAGCTTTAGCTCCTCAAGTGCCCCCTGTATACATTCCTGATGTCTTCGACAGTTACGTCAATGATGACAGGAATCTCCGCCCCCCCCTCCCCCCTGAAATATGGGCCAGTAACGAACCATACGTCTCTGTACGAGGTAATAAAAAAGTATACTTATTTATAAATATTTCTCGTTCTCATTTGTATTACTGAAAAACCTCTATTTTCCTTTAAAAATGAAGTGTGTTGTGTTGATCCGATCCTAACATAGTCTAGTGTGGCGAGATGATTGCCACTGAAAACGTTGCTTTTTGCGTACAAAAATGTTACTCATCGTCTGAACTATCGGAATATTTTCACCGATATGATACAAATGAAGAAGTTAAGGTTTAGAATAAATGTACTTGTATATTTTTAAAAGGGAGAGAGTTGGAAATGTTTAGAAAAAAACAACAACACATATTTAATATACCCGAACGAGAGTCAAATCTTATCACACCAAATAATAATAAATTGACGCCTTTCCCCCCGTGAACATTGGTGCTGGTTTAAAGGCTTCTATTAGCATCAAAAGCGTACCAGTGCCTACATTTTGGGATGGGATCATTCATGTATTGATCTGTGTTTAGTGGATATAAACCAGGACTTTCATTAAAGTTGTTTATTTGAGAAGTGTCGGAGTGGAGACCATTCTGAGTGGATACATTTAAGGATTTTGTGGATATATTTCCAGTGGATATAATTTAGGATGATCATTTCAGCTGTGTTCATGATTTGTGTCAGAATGGAGATCATTTCAAGCGAATACAACTAAGGATTTTTTTGGGGGGATATAATTCAGAATTTTCATTTGGGCTGTTTGTATGGTGTCAAATGGAGACCATTCCGAATGGATACAATTCAGTTCTCCCAAATAAACTTCTCAACTGACGCTATGGGACGATTTTCATGGATCACTTTGCTGTAGAACTCCTCTCACCTTTAACCATAGAAGCGCCGGTAATCCCGCTCAGAAATTAACCCCACCCCCACCCCCTCGAATAAGAGTGGATTCGTAAGAGTGAGAGAGGGTTGTGTCAACCCTCCAGCTTACAGATTTATCCCTCCCTCTCTTGTCTTTCTTTCCTCTCCTGTCTGTCAGAGCGGTGTTGTTCATGGCTCTCATAAGCTAATCAGTGTGTCTAACCTTCCTTGCCATGACTCCGGGCCCTTTTAAGATGAAGGAACAGCTCTTAGTGACACAAGTGGTAGAGGAAGGCAGGTCGGAAACAAAGTGTGTGAGACGGCCGTGTTATTTATTACTGGATTATGGTGCACATTATTTAGATCTATTTTTTAATTTTAATTCCTAAATACATACTATCAGATTAAAATCCCTCCATGATCAACATATGAAATATTTATTGAAATCAAAATTCAGAGCCGTAAAAAATAAATTAAAAAATAACGACACGGCATTACTCTTGGCGTTAGACGTACTGATGACAAAAAAAATGGTTAAATAGTGTCATGCAAAAAATAATGCAAGGCTTTACTTTTAAAACTACATATAATTAATTTTAGACTCATGAAATTTTAATAAGGTAATGTTTTTAGATAAAATTGTCACAACTATATTATATTTACCATCAACAGTAGGGTGTGCGAAGCTTCGAAAAAATATTAACTTCAACCTTTCTCCGAAAAAATTCCGTCTTTGGCCGAAGATTTGCCAATTAAATATTTACAACTAAAATAGTCAATTTAAGATGTATTAATTTTCATTCTGAGGTGTTATATACACTAAAAATCAATATTAATATAGATAAATATGACGTAATTGAATTTTAAGCTGTGTTTATAATGTTATTTATCAGAATAAAACGAAACATTACAAACAATTGTGCAAATAACATTTTTCAAGTATTTCTAATGCATTAAGTTATACAAATAAGAAAAATGTAATAATTTCTCAAGTATAAATAAATTACTAACAAAAGATATTTGAACTTTTATTTGGCTTCGAGAATATATTTCATGTATTTGATTCGAGTTAGTTTCGAATTGAAAAAAGTGGACTTCGCACATCCCTAGTTGACGGTGTAGACTATATATATAATTGGTAAGTGTTGTAAGTGTAATTAGTAAGTGGTGCCCATAATCATATCCGAGAAATATAATACAAGGTATCTCATATATTTTTATTTTCAAAAGTACTGTCACAGAGATAGCCCATCTCGTGTGAACTGAACAATACCTGAAACAAGTATTTTCGTTATTCGCTTGACAATAAGCAAATTGACGAAAACGCCAAATAAAAATTAATTCAAAACTCATGTTATAAAAATGATAATTTTACTTCTAATACATTTTTGGTTACTTTACTTACCTTTACCCAGTTTTCAGATATACAGCCAGTTCTTGTGTGACATGGACCAATCAAGGCGTTTTTTTTCTTGGTAGGTGTCAGTTTTTGCTTTTTACGAGGTCTTCTTGCTTTTAATCCGACTTCGGAATGCTTACCGCGGATTGTGCTAGCAGATACCTCTCGTCCATGTTCAAGAGCAACCGCCAGAAGCTTAGTTGATGTCCTGTTTAGTTTTTTACGCTGTTCTCGAAATCAAAACTCTCTTTAAATTGGGCGATATCACGCGTTTTCTACCGCACCTGCCCACTCGTTGTGGTGTGGTATGTTTATGGTCCATCTTCTTTTGTGAGAATCGCGTAACATAGCAACATAGCTTTGTACTTACTCCTATTTATTTATTATTTAGCACCGCGTCTTATTACCCGTTCGGGTTATACGCTTTAAGTACTAATTATGCTAATGGATTGGGAATTGGGAAGGTTGAATTAGATAAAGTGAACCCGCATTTGCGTGGAGGGAGAGTGAACAACCATTTAGGAAAATCCACCCCCAGTTCACCCGACCGAGATTTGAACCTCGAAATCCCTGTCCTCGACGGTCGAGCTCAACAGGACTAGCGCGTTAGCCAACTACGCCATCGAGGCGGGTCTTACTCCTACAATCGGACAAATTTGAGCTTTTGTTTTACCTCTTGCAAACCACCCCTAATGCCCGTTAAGGCTGCACTCATATGTAATAATTACACTAGCCGCTTCAGTGGCCGAATGGTCTAAGAAGGCGTCACTCTCGTGTTAAACTGGCCTGCTGATGACGGGGAGATCGTGGTTTGAATCCCATTAGGGTCTACTGAGATTGATTTGTCCTAAATGGTTTCCCAATCTCCTTTCACTAAAATTCAGGTAGATTACTTTTAAAATGCTTCCTTTTTCATCCCTACCCTATATGAGTAGTCGTTATTATAATTATGTACGTATAACTCTAACAAGTAGTAACACGCGGTGATATAAAATTAAAATAATAGTTACAGTGATGTGTTAGGGATAATAAAGGCATATATAGATGAAGTGTAGCCGCATTTTCGTGAATGTTGGTATAGGAATTTCATGTTATTTTAGTGTTTTTATGTACGAAAATCTTGATATATTTTATTTGTATACATTAATATTTGCCTAAAATATGTGTACCTATATAATTACAATAAATAAAACTTCTGCACGGTAATAGTATTTTTGCTGTATAATATATCAAATGAAAAGAATAATAAAGATGCATATATATTAATTGTGTAACAAGGGCTTAGTTCTTTGTCTAGCTCATGATATATCGATAATTTTTCCACATCTCTAATTGTGACATCATAATTTATCGAAGAGAAACCAAATTACCTGCAACTGATACGTTGGTTCATAATTACACTTAATGTTGATGAGTTGTGTAACATTAAAATCGATACTCAACGTTCTTTTGTTATGATAAGTTCATAACTAATACATTGGAAAAAGGTTTCTGCAATTTCCACCATTAATATTTGTGGCACAATATATTTGCATATTACCATATTAGTTTATAAAACAGTCAGTTTACCTAGCTATAATTTCATTTTAGTTGTTGGTGCACAGATTAAGCTGTATTTCTTAAACTTGATAGTTTATTTAGTTAAAAACAATCTTATTTCCTTTTTAATTGGAATTAAAATACTTGCATACGCTGCTCGTTTATTTCTTTGTACTTCACATCTTACTAACTGTCTGGACTATTATTATACTTACAATAATTGTGTAGAGCTCACTAAGGCAGAATATTAGAGGAAATGTATATGCATCTGCGTGGAGGGAAAATAGTAATTGATTTAGAAAAGTACATATTTACACCTATTCGAAATTCAAACCTCTATCTCCCCATCTCCGGCAAACCAAATAAGACCATAATGATGACTTTGTTCACGTGTTCAATGGTACAAGTATATACTCGTATGTACAGTGTTTTCCCAGTTCAAATGGATAAACTTTGGGAAGTGGTGGTAGATCGAATAACTAACACAAAATGTATTTTGGAGATTTGCTTGTTTCATAGCTTTATTTTCTCACAAACAGCTAAAAACTAAATAAAAAACAAAGTAGGTAGGTATTAATTACTTATTTTGTTCAAATTCACAGCCTCCAATCTGGAGACAAACATTACGCCTAACAATGAAAGAACGAGTGTCTGACCGACATTGTGCGACTGTTGTTTCTTTGCACTCCTTGCGTTATCCTTTGTCGTAATGATTGACAGGTACTCGTACACTCTTTGCTTGAGAGTTCTCCAAACAAACAAAAATCTAATGGCGTTAAATCAGGTGAACGCAGAGGCCAAGCGACAGGTCCACCACGAACGATTCCATATTCCAGGAAAATTAATATTAAGCCACTGTCGAGAACCTCTGCAGAAAAATGTGTTTGTTTTAGTTTTTTGCTGTTTGCGCGAAAAGGAAGTTAAATCAGCAAATCTCCAAGATACATGTTTTAGTTATTTTTTGATCCACTACCACTTCCTAAAGTTTAGGCGTTTAAACCGAGAACACACCGTATATTCTGATTAGGTAATAAATCAAAGAAAAACTGATGCAGAATATAACAAAACAATTTGGACCTAGTCTAGATTCAATTTAACTGGGATTCTAAGGCGTCACTATTATATTATACTGGTCTGCTGATGACGGAGTTCGTTTCCCAGTCGGGTCTACTGAGGGTAGTTTTTCCTAAATGGTTTCCCAATATCCTCCGATGCAAATGCATGTAGATTACCTCTAAAATGCTTCCTTCCTCGTCACCACCCTATTAAAGTAATTATCATATATGCGCGGTATAGCCTGAACAAGGGGTAGAAAGCGTTGATAAAAACCATTTGACGATGGTCACACATGCTAATTTTAAAATGCCTCAATTGATATCTAACACATTATTTATGATGGTGAATCCTTGGGGATGACGTATTCGGGATGTAAACAAGAAGGACAAAGGTTGGATGACAGGTTTCTTAGTACTGCCTCTTACTACCCATTCAGGTTGAACGCCTAAATACTAATCACGCTAATTGGTTGATGATGGTTGAACATAGAAGAAGTGTACCGACATTTACATTGAGATAAAAAGTGGAAAACCAGTTTGGAAAAACCACCCTCATTAAACCTGACCGAGATTCGAACCTTGACTTCCACCTCATCGGCAGTGTTGTCTGTAGCGATAGGGAAGCCCTAGACCATGCGGCCACTGAAGAGGGTTGATTATTGTTGAGATACGATCTGTACTCCGTAACAAATACGTATTTTCAGATTATATTCTGATTCTGTAATTATGTCAATGGAGAATAAAAAACGACACGTGGACAGGTACATTAAACAAGGTGATAGGGGCTTAAATCTCGGTTTTGACGTACGGTAATTTTCTCTTATATATATTTGTTATAAAATAAGAATGGTTGGAAACCTTCCTTAACATTTTTATAAAAAAAATAATTAAAAAATTTAATAACGTATTTTCCGAAGTTTATTGAAATTTTACTCATACAACTTAAATAAAAATGGTACTCTTGTTTTTATACTGAATCAAATATTAGAAAAAGTCTCAAAAATATTGATACAGGCAATTAATATTAATTATATTATTATTATTTAGCACCGAGTCTTACTACCCGTTCGTGTTATACGCTTTAAGTACTAATTACGCTAATGGATTAGGAACTGGGAAGGTTGAATTAGAGGAAGTGAACCCGCATTTGCGTGGAGGGAGAGCGGAAAACCATTTAGGAAAAACCACCCCCAGTTCACCCGACCGAGATTCGAACCTTGATCTACCCATCCTCAGCAGTCGAGTAATATTAATTAACAGAGTTCAATTGTTTCCCAATAAAAATGTGATAGTATTAAAAATAATCCATAGCTCCCTTGAACACGCTTAAACTAAATAAATGATAAACTTAAAAACAAATTATTAACTTTAAGATTTTAAGTAAGGAGTGACCTTTTGTTTAAGTTGTATGCAATTTATGGTCACATAAATATATATAAGCTGTGACATTTTGACATGTAGGTAGTTTTCGGATAGTCCTTTGCGATTCTTTTATTATGGACCCTCTTCCGATAACTTTATCGGTGGCAAAAGCGATACTCTTTATGTAATTTTCACCGACTAACGAAGTTAGTGTCAAACAAAGTCCAGCTTGATAGGATTAGCCCTCCCCCATTCTACATCTCTTTGGCCTTTATGGGCTCTAGCAATTAAAAGCTGTGTGTGTGATATATAAATACAAGGGGGGGCAAAGGTTTTTACTTTTTTTTTGTACAGTGACCGTAACACATACAAATAAAGACATGTCAAAAGAATGTCACTTTATTTTTTGTATACCGCTAGCATGTTTTATATTTTCTACTTTTATATCTAACGATATTTATCAAAACAAAGTAATCAGACACTACTAGTTTATGTAACATTGGTGGTACTGTTTGGCTAATTTTCATGTTATATAGTAGTAATAATAATAATATTGCGCGTTTTGTCTATATTATTATAATTATTACGCGTTTTTCCTATCTCGTAGTCCAATAGTGAAAATATTAGCCAGTACTAATATAGCGTTGCACAGGAGAGGCCTGAATGTACTAATCGTACATCCTTTCCGTAGATATTCTTTCCATGTCCCGATGAGATGAGGTGATGGTGATAGTGAGTATGAGGGTGTGGAACCAGTGGAAACTCTTAAACCTAACTTAAGCCTAATTAATCAAACCCTGGTGACCGTTTGGGTAATTCCTCTTTCAGGAAAAATACCAAAGATACAAGCAAGGAATCGAACACAAGCAAGGAAACGAACACAGGATCACTAGACTCGTAGCCAGGTACAATGACCACTGCACCATGGAGCCGGTTACGTTTATTGTTGAAGAAATTCTATCCAATTTTCATAGGAAGAATCTCTTAGCTGACAACCATCAACGCTACTAGATCTATTGTCATGTATTCATACATTAAGTTATATGATATACGTTTTCACCTTTTTTCTTTAGCATTGCAGCTTACTACCCATTCGGATTTTGCCCTAGTTATGCTAATAGTTTATAGATGAAGAAGGTTTAATTTAAAGGAAGTGTACCCAAATTTGCGTGGAGGGAAATTCAAAAGCCATTTATGAAAAATCATCCTCAGTACAACAAACCAGAATCAAACCCTGATCTCCCCGTTATTGGCAGTCTAGTTTATAGTGGGTACTTTCAATATTTATATTTTAAACGAATAGTCTACCAATGTAAGTATACTAATATCATAATAAAATGTTATAAATCATTGCGGCAAAAATGTTTTCTTAAATGTCCTTCCTTTAAAAATTTGACTCTACATTAAAGCTCGTAGCTGTAATTTGTATTAGTCTACTAGTTATTTTACATTTTAAGCTATTAAAGACTAACATATAAAGCATATTTTTATTCTGTTAGGCAGTTAGACAGTAAAATTAAACTTTCGAACCAACCTAATTTCGAGGGAGTGTTTAAATACAAACAGGATTAAATATTAAAACTACTTTAAAATTAAGATAAATTTATCATTACATCCTTCCCTGCATTCCACCTTACCTATTATAATTGTTAATTAATTGAAAGGCTATATTTGCCACTAAAACAAAATTTAATATCAAGTTTATTTATAAGCCTATACGTTTATAAAACTATTGAAACAATTTCTTTTTAAAATTATTGTTATTAAATGATTAAAATTCTTTACTTTACATCCCATATTATTATACTGGTGTCTAGAATATGGAATAGATACATTATTTATGACCGGTAAGAACGATTTGTGAAATAAGAAATCCGAAAGATTTGTAGCTCCACAGGGAAATTAATTTTTGATAGCATCAATCATTATTTTATGAGAACATTTTACAGCCCATCAGATATGTATGATAAAATCTTCCAATCTCTAGAATATACATAGTCTAATTGGGTAAATATCTGGAGTGAGCACCGTAGAGTCAATATCTAGATATTATACCTCTCACTTACTCGGTAGTGAAGTTATCATACATTTCCAAATGCTCTAAAATATTTAAACTTTCATAAAAAACATAATT
>CABFOW010007441.1:0-24043 GCA_902141385.1 Timema californicum | reverse complement strand
ACACAGCGTCTTACTACCCTTTTGGGTCATACACATATGTATATTTATGTACTAATTGCGATAACGTGTTAAAGATAAGGAAGGTTGGATTTAGATGAAGTGTATCCACATAAGAAGTAGAATTTTTTTTATCACCGCTTCTTACTACCTGTTCGGGTTATATTTATGTGTACTAATTATGCTGATGAGTTAGGCATTAGGAAGGTTGAATTTAGAGGAAGAATACCTGCATTTGCGTGGAAGGCGAGTGTAAAACCTTGTTTTGGGTAAACCACCCTCAATACATCCGACTGGGATTCAAACCCTAGTCACCCTGTAACCGGCAGTTTAGTTCAACACGAGAGTGACGCCTTAGACTATGGGGCGAATGAAGCAGGTATTAGACTTAGAGGTAAAGTGGAAAACCATATAGGAAAAAAATTTACAGTACACCGAATCAGGATTCGAACCCCGGTCTAACTTGTCATCGGCAGTCCAGTCTATTGCGAAAGTGAAGCCTCAGACGAGTGATCTCAAATTCAATCTAACTGAAGAACCAGATTCACTAATCCGGGTTGGGTTGCGGGCCACAGCCTAGGAACATGTTTTCTTAAATATATTTTACACTTTGTTGTTTGTAGCGCGTTTTACTGCCCGTCTGGACTGTGCACATTTTTATCATACCAGTAGGTTAGTGATGAGTAATGAATACTTTAGAGGAAATGTAGCCGCATTAGATTTAAGGGATTGTGCGGCCCTATAAAGGAAAAATAGCCCTTCCTACATCAGGCTGTACTCGCTTCAATGGCCGCGTGGTCTAACGCGCTACTCTTGTAGTAGACTAAACTGCCGATGACGGGGAGATTGAGGTTAGAATCTCTGTCGGGTGTTCTGAGGTTGATTAGCAAAAAAAAAATCCATTATCTCTCCATGAAAATGCGGGTGCACTTCGTATAAATATAACCATCCTAATACCAAAAACCATTAGTGTAAGTAGTACATAAGTGTATAACCCAAATGGGTAGTATGATGCTAAAAACAACATCAGGCTGTAATTCTAACCCTGACCTCCCTGAAATCAGCAGAATATACCTGATGATCCTGACGTCTAATCCGTGTGTTCACCCATGTAAGTAGGCTATTTTCTATTAATTTTATTATAATTGCTTATTAATTGGACGCTCAAATGTAGCTGACGATTTCCACACGGCCATCACAGACTGTGCCTTAAAAATGAGTTAGGCATGACCTTGGCTACTGGATAGCTAAGTGGTAAGAGTATTTACGTAGCAAACCACGAGTCCACGATTTGATTCCCGTGTCCATGTGTCATTTTTCAATTTAAAGACTATATTTAGATGTTGCTATAACCGTATCTAGACGCTATAATATCTTGTAGGGCGGGGGTCGGGGTTGTTCAACTATTACGTAGTTATATTCTTGGCCAGTTTTGACACCCTTCTCCCTTTGAAATTAAAACTTACGCTATATTTGTCGACTGTTTTGTAATTTTTTCACAAACATAAACTTGATATTTTATGCAATGTATAAGTTTCTGTTAATTATTAACATATATTGTTAATTAATGGTGCTAAATAATTAACAATAAATCTATTACTGTTATAAACTGAATTTAAATTTACTGTAGAGCTACTAGACAGGTAAAATGAAAAATCTGTAAAATTACAAAAAATAAATTTTAATTTATACCTAATTGGAATTATAAAAATAATTATTAGTGAATATATGAATTATTATAGTTATAAAAAAACTCTAGCCCCCTTTTAATATGATGAGCAAGGTTCTTAAATCCACGTCTAGACATTTTTAATTATTATCTGTTCATCTGGGGTGGCTGGATCACTACATCATTCTCTCTCTGTCTTAAGTAAGCATTGTTCTGCTCCCCCCCCCTCCAAAACCATTTCTCCCCTGTCAGCTCGAGCCCCTATACTTTAAGACGCTTACGTAATAATTTAACGTCCACTTGCCCATTTAATCAATAGTTATTAATTATATCTTGCTCAAATTTCATCCCAAATTGGTAGAACTAATCTAAATTAGATATAATTAGATATGTCCTTTAAAAGTTCGACTAAATCATTGACTCTGCACTAATCAATGTTCACAAACATATTCAATTATCACAAGTTTAGAAACTTAGAAGTGAAATTATGTTTAGGATTACTTTAAAAGGGTATTCATATTTGATAGTTGAATTTAAAATTAATATTCGATGGACTTGGATTAAACTTACTAGGCACATTATTCCCACAAGAAAACCTTGAATTTCTCTTCTTTTCATCAGACTTTTAGCGCGATGGTTCTAAAGATAGTGCATCTCATACCATGTAGCTCTGTGAGACAGTCGGCTAGAAATCAAAAATTGACACCAACACTTTTGCGCGTGGATCATTTATATTAAACATCAATGGAGCTAAGGAGTTAAAAGAGGGTTCCTAATACTGAACATTGTTGAAATATGAAATTATATTTAGATAAAACCTGCATTGAAATGACAGTTTTTGACCACTTTAGAAGGGCTTCACAGATAAGCATTGTACACAAATCTTAATTCTATTATAAAAGGGACATACTGTAGTTATTAACAAGAAACTCTGTCGCTTTGTCCCCCATAGTCACTGCGGAAAATGTCGAGTAATCATTCAAATACGAATGCCCTGCACACCTTTCTGGCAGATCGTACGTCTTTTATTTCCCTTTTAACTCCCACACCTCGCGCGAGCCGGGAGCCGAGTTGGGTCTGCTATGATGCACGCTTTTAACAACTTAAACCACATAGGTGGGAATTATTTCCTAAATGTCAAACTCATAATATAGTCTCGTTTTCCGGTGACAGGGAGATCAGGGGCTCAAACCTAGGGTGGGCTTAGTTTATTGATGCTGGTTTTTTTTTCTCCTCTAAAGTGTTTATCATTCAGCAAACACGTAAATGCGGGTGTATAGGTATTCATTTTATATGAATAATTATACCTTTCGCTTCACTATTAATTAATGTTAATTAAATGTGGCCTTCTTCAGTGGCTGAATGGTCTAAGGTGTAACTCTCGTGTTAGGCTGGCTTGCTGAAGACGGGGTGATTGGGGTTCGAATCAAGGTTGGTTCTATTGAGTGCGGTTTTTACTCAAAAACAGGGGGTAGTAAAACGCAGTAATAGTTATAATAATAGACTAATAGTAATAATATTGACTTAATCTTAAGCAAGGTTCACTTTGAAAGATTAAAAGTATGTTTTGTGTTCTGCATTTTCCTTCAATAGCGCACAAGAAGGAGAAACTTAATATCCAAAGCGCACGAATATATGGATAAAAAGCTCACATAGATCTAGTATCAAAAGCGCACGAAGATATGGATCAAAAGCTCACATAGCTCTAGTATCAAAAGCGCAAGAAGATATGGATCAAAACGCACCTAGCCCTTGTCTTAAAAGTTCACGAATATATGGATAAAAAGTGCACCTAAGCCTTGTATCAAAAAAGCACAAATTTTTGGATCAAAAGCATATGAAGATACAGATAAAAAGATCACCTAGAACTTGTATCAAAAGTGCATAGGGAAAAAACCACTGCACAACATGTCAAGCATGTATTGTAAACAACCTCATTACCATTTACAATTGTGGTTAGGATAGGTGGGTGACTGGCTAATTCACAAAACTCATGATACCGGTAATTAATGAAAATATTACATTTCTCGCGGTGTTTCCATATAGGGCTCAGACACTACAAACGTTGGTGCATTTTCAGTGCTCCTAAATGGTGCGCTGCGCTTCAGATGCACTACAATCCAGGCTACCTTTCATTACGTAGACATTACGATCGCAAGCACGTGTTAAACACCCAGCTGGCCACGTGGTTTATGACATCGGGCTTGCTATGAACTATATGGTCCCATAAAAAACATTTCAGATGACTTGTAGAGGTGTTTAATAATTAGAAATGTCCCTAGGCTTCAGCAGCTATGATGCTATGTTGCCATAATAAACACTTCCGAGAGCTTCTAGAGTTGTTTAATATTTGAAAATTGTCCTAGCCTTAGGCAGTTAGGGGGTTATGGTCCCATAAAAAACAATCCAAATAGAATCCAGAGGTATTAAATATCAATAATATTTCCTAGCCTTCGGCAGCTCTGATGTTATGTTGCCAAATAAACACTTCCGAGAGCTTCTAGAGGTGTTTAATATGTATAATTGCTCCTAGCCTCTGGTAGTTATGAAGTTATGGTGCCATAAAAAACACTTCAGATATCTTCTAGAAACATTTATAATTTTTTATAACTTCTGGCAATTGGTGGATATGCCCAACATACCCCCCCCCCCTCCTCTACTCCCCCGAAATTATTGGCTGTCTAAGGCCTTGCCTATGAACCACATATTGGTTACGAGTAGTTCAAAGTAGGCTCGTAACACCAGCTATAATCGTATTTGAATCTGTGTGTATATTCGTATAGTTAATAATTGCTAGAGCGATCCTCTTCACTGCCAATGAATGAAGAGAAGACACCACCGAACTCTTCAGGAAGTCAATATTTTGCCAGCTAGCACCCTTCAGACCCCTACCACCACCCTTGAAAACCCTATCACCCTGACAGATGACAATAGTGCCATCTGGTCAAACACAGCCACGCTTCCCTCATCAGTCTGTCTCTGTCTGTTACAACACCCGTGGTCCCAATAGAGGAGTCTGGAAGTCACCATGAGAGCCATCAACAGCCGGTCAGCCTTTAGGTTCTCTTGTCGGTGAGCTACAGAGAGTGGTCAACACTTGAACTCTTTTGTAAGTGAGCTACAGAGAGTGTTCAACACTAGAGCTCTTTTGTATGGGAGCTACAGAGAATGTTCAACACTAGAGCCCTTTTGTAAGTGAGCTATAGAGAGTGTTCAACACTAGAGCTCTTTTGAATGGGAGCTACAGAAAGTGTTCAACACTAGAGCTCTTTAGTAAGTGAGCTATAGAGAGTGTTCAACACTAGAGCTCTTTTGTATGGGAGCTACAAAGAGTGTTCAACAATAGAGCTCTTTTGTATGGGAGCTACAGAGAGTGCTCAATAGTTTAGCTCTCTTGTAAGTGAGCTACAGGGAGTGTTCAATAGTTTTGCTCTCTTATAAGTGAGCTATAGAGAGTGTTCAACACTAGAGCTCATTTGTAAGTGAGCTACAGAGAGTGTTCAACACTTGAGCTCTTTTGTAAGTGAGCTATAGAGAGTGTTCAACACTAGAGCTCTTTTGAATGGGAGCTACAGAGAGTGTTCAACACTAGAGCTCTTTTGAAACGGAGCTACAGAGAGGGTTCAACACTAGAGCTCTTTTGTAAGTGAGCTTTAGAGCTTGTTCAACACTTGAGCTCTTTTGTAAGTGAGCTATAGAGAGTGTTCAACAGTTTAGCTCTCTTGTAAGTGAGCTATAGAGAGTGTTCAACAGTTTAGCTCTCTTGTAAGTGAGCTATAGAGAGGGTTCAACAGTTTAGCTCTCTTGTAAGTGAGCTATAGAGAGTGTTCAACAGTTTAGCTCTCTTGTAAGTGAGCTATAGAGAGTGTTCAACAGTTTAGCTCTCTTGTAAGTGAGCTATAGAGAGTGTTCAACAGTTTAGCTCTCTTGTAAGTGAGCTATAGAGAGTGTTCAACAGTTTAGCTCTCTTGTAAGTGAGCTATAGAGAGTGTTCAACAGTTTAGCTCTCTTGTAAGTGAGCTATAGAGAGTGTTCAACAGTTTAGCTCTCTTGTAAGTGAGCTATAGAGAGTGTTCAACAGTTTAGCTCTCTTGTAAGTGAGCTATAGAGAGTGTTCAACAGTTTAGCTCTCTTGTAAGTGAGCTATAGAGAGTGTTCAACAGTTTAGCTCTCTTGTAAGTGAGCTATAGAGAGTGTTCAACAGTTTAGCTCTCTTGTAAGTGAGCTATAGAGAGTGTTCAACAGTTTAGCTCTCTTGTAAGTGAGCTATAGAGAGTGTTCAACAGTTTAGCTCTCTTGTAAGTGAGCTATAGAGAGTGTTCAACAGTTTAGCTCTCTTGTAAGTGAGCTATAGAGAGTGTTCAACAGTTTAGCTCTCTTGTAAGTGAGCTATAGAGAGTGTTCAACAGTTTAGCTCTCTTGTAAGTGAGCTATAGAGAGGGTTCAACAGTTTAGCTCTCTTGTAAGTGAGCTATAGATATAGAGAATGGACAACAGTTTAGCTCTCTTGTAAGCTAGCTATAGAGAGTGTTCAACAGTTTAGCTCTCTTGTAAGTGAGCTATAGAGAGTGTTCAACAGTTTAGCTCTCTTGTAAGTGAGCTATAGAGTGTGTTCAACACTAGAGCTCATTTGTAAGAGAGCTATAGAGAGTGTTCAACAGTTTAGCTCTCTTGTAAGTGAGCTATAGATATAGAGAGTGGACAACAATTTAGCTCTCTTGTAAGCTAGCTATAGATATAGAGAGTGATAAAACATTTAGCTTTCTTGTAAGTCAGCTATCTATAGAGATTGTTAAACAATTTAGCTTTCTTGTAAGTCAGCTATCTATAGAGATTGTTAAACAATTTAGCTTTCTTGTAAGTCAGCTATCTATAGAGAGTGTTAAACAATTAAGCGTGCTTGTAAGTCAGCTATCTATAGAGATTGTTAAACAATTTAGCTCTCTTGTAAGTGAGCTATAGAGAGTGTTAAACAGATTATCTCTCTTGTAAGTGAGCTATAGAGAGTGTTAAACAGTTTAGCTCTCTAGTAAGTGAGCTATAGAGAGTGTTGAACAGTTTAGCTCTCTTGTAAGTGAGCTATAGAGAGTGTTAAACAGTTTATCTCTCTTGTAAGTGAGCTATAGAGTGTGTTAAACAGTTTAGCTCTCTAGTAAGTGAGCTATAGAGAGTGTTGAACAGTTTAGCTCTCTAGTAAGTGGGCTATAGAGAGTGTTGAACAGTTTAGCGCTCTAGTAAGTGGGCTATAGAGAGTGTTCAACAGTTTAGCTCTCTAGTAAGTGAGCTATAGAGAGTGTTGAACAGTTTAGCTCTCTATTAAGTGAGCTATAGAGAGTGTTGAACAGTTTAGCTCTCTAGTAAGTGGGCTATAGAGAGTGTTCAACAGTTTAGCTTTCTTGTAAGTGAGCTATAGAGATAGGTCAACACTTGAGCTCTCTTATATATACATATATATATATATATATGTTAAAGTTGTTAAAAGTTATTTACTAAACTAATGCATCATTAGAAAATATTATAAACTAGCAATTTATATATATGCTATTCATGGCGTTACTCTTGCAAAAGAGTGGATTGATGGTGACCGAGAGGCCAGGGTGCGGGCACCATAGGGGGAAATGGGGGGAGGGGTTTGGGGGGCTTATTAATTCTTATACCACAGTGGGTCACGGGCAACGCTGTGCGAAATTGCTAGTTTATAATATTTTCTAATGATGCATTAGATTAGTAAATAACTTTTAACAACTTTAACATGTTTAAGGTTTACTGTGTACCTTATTTATTTCCATTCTATATTAAATATTTCTGATCCAATTTTTTGATAAGCTAATTTCAGATTTAACTTGAAATATTTTATAATCTACAATTAATTTAACTTGATATATTAACAATAATTTATTTATATTACACTTCATATCTAGTGTCACTGTTTGTTACAGCTCAGTTTACAACCAACTGATTGAATTCGTTTCCTTCTTTATTAAAGCCTAATTTTGTTTGTCTCAACGTCACAACCTGGTTTGTGGTAAATAATATTTATATTCTCTATTGACACCTTGGAGAGAGAAGTATTGTGATTATAAAAAATGTTGAGATATTGATAAAAGGCGACGTTTCATGACGCAATGAAACAGAAAAATTGGTTTTCGTGATGCAGTCTGTCTGTCTGTATCTCGGCCTAGAGCCAAAACCATTTTACCGGCCGGGCTAAGACTTAGTGTCAAGGCTTTTATAAGGTTCTCCCTAGGAGTTTTTGGAATTATAGGATTAAGGGTAGTTTACTGAAGTACAAAATAAAAAAATAAACAATACATTTTTTCAAAATACACTCAATCAATTTGATTAAATTTAGTATGTATGCGATGTTTAACATTAAAAACAAAATGGAAGCTCTCATTTGCATATGAAAAGGTCTTTAAGAGCACTTTATATGAGCCAAAAGGTACAGTTTTGATCACACCCTCGCAACTATTTGTGATAAAACATGCCCTCTCATTGAAAAATTGTATTAGGCCTACTACTAAAAATAAAAATCTTTTACGTGGAACATATTTTTATGAAACCAATAGTTTCTGAGCTTAAGAATATATATATATTTATTTATTTATGGAGGTCTTTGATATGTGAAACTGATTGTTATAAGCTTTGGTGGACATGTATGTTTCTGTACTGGGGTATATTATTTAATTTAGGCTCTTTGGTGGAGTGTTTCTGCAACAATGTATATTATTTCGTTTCACAAATCTTACAAGTTTTTTGTAAATGTGTATATTTTAAGATAATAGAGGACGTAGATGTGGTGCACTTTACAATTTATTTTAAAGATCAATATTTAATACAGGGTAGGGCAGAAAATGTTGACACATTTGATAAAGCTATGTATTATCTATTTAACAACTAAGTTGTTCAAATTTATTTAAAATGACAAAAAAAGTTGACAGTTTTCTATACATCTTTGAACTACTCACTAAACAAAACATCTTTAAGATGAACACCATTATATGCAATATACATTTATGTATGTGCTGCCCTAAGCTTGACATGACCTTGTGCAATGTTTCTGGTTGAACTTTCTTAAACTTCCAGCACAATTATTTCTTTTAATTCCTGAATTATTCTTGGCTAAGTCACGCGAATAATTATGATTCTTTGACATGTCCCACAAGGAAAATTCTGGAGCTGTTAGGTTCGGTGAACGTGGTGGCAAGACAATATCCCCAAGTCGTGAAACGAGGTCCCCATGAATGTTCAGGGAGTATCTTGCAGCTTGTTGGTACCCGTGCCCTCACATTGCAGCTTGTTGGTACCCCTGCCCTCACATTGCAGCTTGTTGGTACCCCTGCCCTCACATTGCAGCTTGTTGGTACCCGTGCCCTCACATTGCAGCTTGTTGGTACCCGTGCCCTCACATTGCAGCTTGTTGGTACCCGTGCCCTCACATTGCAGCTTGTTGGTACCCGTGCCCTCACATTGCAGCTTGTTGGTACCCGTGCCCTCACATTGCAGCTTGTTGGTACCCGTGCCCTCACATTGCAGCTTGTTGGTACCCGTGCCCTCACATTGCAGCTTGTTGGTACCCGTGCCCTCACATTGCAGCTTGTTGGTACCCGTGCCCTCACATTGCAGCTTGTTGGTACCCGTGCCCTCACATTGCAGCTTGTTGGTACCCGTGCCCTCACATTGCAGCTTGTTGGTACCCGTGCCCTCACATTGCAGCTTGTTGGTACCCGTGCCCTCACATTGCAGCTTGTTGGTACCCGTGCCCTCACATTGCAGCTTGTTGGTACCCGTGCCCTCACATTGCAGCTTGTTGGTACCCGTGCCCTCACATTGCAGCTTGTTGGTACCCGTGCCCTCACATTGCAGCTTGTTGGTACCCGTGCCCTCACATTGCAGCTTGTTGGTACCCGTGCCCTCACATTGCAGCTTGTTGGTACCCGTGCCCTCACATTGCAGCTTGTTGGTACCCGTGCCCTCACATTGCAGCTTGTTGGTACCCGTGCCCTCACATTGCAGCTTGTTGGTACCCGTGCCCTCACATTGCAGCTTGTTGGTACCCGTGCCCTCACATTGTAGCTTGTTGGTACCCGTGCCCTCACATTGCAGCTTGTTGGTACCCGTGCCCTCACATTGCAGCTCAGGGTTAAGAAAGGTCGGACATTAATGGAGGTGCTTCGAAAAACATTTCCTAGGCACCTCGTTTCACGATCACAAAATCACGCAACATCCCTATGTTTAGCTAATTCTATCCAGTCTACCTCATTAGGCCCATTCTAATATAATTCCTCCTTCTGCGTCGATGTCTTCCAGATTGTTTCTTCCCATTGGGTTTGCTAGTCAGAACCCTGAACAAGGTTCTATATTCTCCCATTAGCGCTGCATGTCCTTCCCACCGTAAACTACAAGACTTGATTATCCTAACAAAATATTGTGATGAGTACAGGGTATGTAACTCATCATTATGTAACCTCCTCCATCACCCCCATTAGCCCCACCCCCTTTTTGAACACCTTATCTTTTTTTCGTCATGTAAGGTAAGAGACCACAATTCACATCCATAGTGAACAACCAGTATAATTATTGTTTTTAAATACTCTAAGTGTTTTATTCCTTGAAAGTAGGCGAGACAATATTATAATAATTATGATAAGTAATATAATAGGTTTAGTATATTATTAAGATAATAATAAAGTTAATAATGATTACGAACAATACCGTTGATCAGGGGCATAGGAAAATAATCTTTCTAAGGGGGTCCTCTAGAAAATGTTAATTTAACTTATTCCTTTAATCAATAAACGATTTATACGTATATATACATATATGTACCTCAAATTAAAGGGGTTTTGCACCTTTCTCCCCCACCTTTATAAGCCCCTGCCATTGATAAATTTTATTAGATAAGATTACCTCAGAAACATAAAAGAATTTCTCAAAAAATCGACGATACAGCGGAAAGGCATTCTCAAAAAGCGTTCGCTTTCCCTTTCTCAGAATATTCAACCACAGAAGAAGATCGAAACATTACTTAAAACTAAGTTCTAGCACCACTCTGTCCCTAAGGCTAGTTTTAGAAAAGTGATAGATTCATTTTTCAAAAACTCGACGTACGTCCCAGAGTAGAAAGGGGTGTGACGCGGGTTGCATGGTTGGTAGAAGTTAGGGCCAGAGGGGCAAGGTGGAGGAAGACGTTGCCATGGCAACGCCGCGACACAAACACCTCTACCCTGTCATTACCTTAGGGAAGATGGGTTGAAAAGGGGGTGGGAGGAGGAAGGAGAGGGACTCCAGCCTTTGTCCCTACACATGCACGCAACGTAACCCCACAACCACCCATGGGCGCTTATGACGTGCACAGGGACAGGATATTGTGATTTACCGGCGGGAAACGTTATCTTGCAAGCCTGTATCTTGATCGTGTGAGCGGATAGCTAGGGTATTGTTCAGTGGCAAGGCTGAAGGGAGGTGGGGGGTTGATCTGCCTACGTGTAAGTCAAAAGGGGAGTTGGGGGGGTATCTAAACGCCAACCTCATTGCTCATCCGTATGTCCCTTCTTCTGCCGTGTCATCGCTACACGAACGTAGGAGGATAACTGGGGGTTACATAAGTTGTAACAAAAGGTTTACGAAAACCCCGCACCGGTGGGTTTTGCACGGACTAAGGCATTAGTCTCGCCTTGTTTGATCCATACCAATAACAAAGAGATCAAGGTTTCTCCCTGACAGGTATAATAAGTGTGGGCGCTTACCTTCTAAGTGGTTTCCCACTCTACTTTCAAATAAAATGCGGATACACTTCCTTTAAACGCCCCTCTTTATGCATACTCTATTAGTACAGGTAAAATAGGGTTTGACAATGGCATCTGGTGTGCATTCGCAATAATTTGGGATTAGCTTCTTCTTGACACTATGACACTATAAATGAAGATCCGATGAGTCCCCAAATAAAAAATGTTGTTTCACCATTGGGGGGAGGGGAACGGGGGAGGGGCTGGAGGCAAATTTGAAAAACTCAACTTTTTTGAACTAGGTCGATTGAAGTATCGTTTTCCATGTATTTTGTAATGCTGAATCGAATGACACAATTCGGAAGTCGATAAGATCACTTGTTACAAAGTTTCAACAAGTTTTATGAATAAAAAATTGAAAATTACATTTTATGAGAAAGCACAACTTTATTAAATTTATTTTACATTCAAAAACATATTATTTGTATCATATTGAATAATATTAAGGTTATTAAATGCCCTCAAAATAGCATTTACCAAAATCAAGGTCATCTGCTTCTTTTTCAAGGTCATTGAAGTTGTCAAAATCGACTTCAGTTGGCACCGTATCTTCTTCTTTTTCAAGCAGTGTATTGCAGCAAGCTACTCCCTCACAAATTTTACACAATGCAGAATAGGTTTTTCCACTTTTATTGCAACTGCACTGGGCTGACGAACAATCACCTTGGCCGGAACAAGATATCAGCTTGATTATTTCGTCAGGAGCAGGACACTAGCTATCGACTTCATAAGTTGCTTGTTGCTAGTTGTGCCACACCAGCTAAACGCGTGTTCGAGGAGGATGTACGTTTCCATGCCACTGTGTTGACCTTGTGATGAGGTGAGAGAATACCCTTTTCTCTTCACATGTCCTATTTCAGGGTTTAAGAAACGTATTGGCTTTTCAGATACTGTAAGGGCAGTTAGGATTACCAGGACGTCTATGTCTTGAGTAACAACGATTGGTAGTAATTGCTGAGACTTCTCTACAGCTGTCTGAACAATTAGCACATCCGCATCTCCAGAAGACTGTCTAACTGCACCGTTATTGTTTTGAAGTATAGTAAACAGCATGATTATCATCTGCTTCTTGTTTTGAGCACTACCCAGTAACCGCCCTTGATTGCCATAAACCGGTGTGCTTGCTGAAATATGAAACTGTGGGTTAATATGCTGGTACCTGCTTAACTGTTCACTGGTTTTCGTACTATCTGGGTCATCATAACCATCGTATACCACTGTTACGAGTGTTTTTTGCAAGCATGAAATTATTTCTCCCGTTGTTTACGTACCGTATACAAACGTCATGGTAAGTTTGGCAAGTATCCTTGTCCCACTTTACAGCGTGCAACAGGTAACCACCATTAACAACGAAAACTTCAGTGTGACTAAATTAGTTTTCATCAACAGTGGTGAATTTATCAGAGAGTGCTGACTTCACGTATTTACGCATTCAAGAATATGTAAACAGGGTCAGAGGGTACGGGGTGATTTCATATTTATAAAAACTTGACAAATCGTCAGTAGGTTTCCTCCAAATAAGCATTCGTTGATATAAAATAAGAGGATAATTGTTGATAAATTTATCATTTACCTTGGCAGAGGTAGTAACAGCTGCAAGAGATCGTATGTTGTCACTTTATTTCGTTTTGATCTCAGAAAACGTCTTCCCAACCAATTGGGCCATCTTCTGTCTGCCAACCTCTTTGGCCATATGCAATTGATGGAATTATTTCCAGTAATCCACATTCCCAGAAAAAGTGGACCTGTCATTGTGGCATTGAAATGATTATTGAGTTCAAGCCATTGTTGCAGTTTTATGACATCCCAACTATCCCTTTTGATGTGACTTTCCCAAACATCAACATGTTGTTTGGAAGTGAAAAGAGCAATGCCAGAGAAATCTCCAATGGCCTTAGTTATCAGTGACAGATTTGGTTTTGTCAAAACATATGAGCTCAAAACATCATCGGTGAAACCCCTCTGAACGATTCCTCCCACCACTTTGAATTCTCTGTTTTCAGTATGTTCTCTTACCATATCTGGAGAAGTACCAATATAAATCTTATTTGAGCGTCTTATTGTGAAATAACATGCAGCATACCTATCAAACTCTACTTTTGTCATTTTATTAAGCAAGCAGTACATAATTATGGCTTACTTTGGCATAATGAGTGTGGCCACTTTCAACAACGTATGGGATCATCAGGCGAACAGTATTTAGATGCATTGGCCAACTGCCTGTTCTTTCAGCTTTTAGGTATCTGCGTAGAAGGATCAACATCGTCAGGTACTGAATCCATAATTTTGCAGTGGGCTCTTTCTCTTGGATTATTTTAATCTCTTCTTTAAGTTTTGATGCTACACTTATAATCTTAGAATAAGGAAAAAAAGTATGTTGCAGATTGTAAAACTTTCAATAAAGGCTATTCATTTACTGCAACGATAAAACTACTCGCATAACTACCGGCAAAAGGTATCAGTAACTTCCTTTCTCATTACACGGGTAGAGTATTCGAAACTGAAAGGAACAACTGTGCTCTCTCATGAAGTGTAATTTTCAACTTTTTATTCATAAAACCTGTCGTAACTTTGTAACAAGTGATCGTATCGACTTGCGAATGGTATCATTAGATTCAGCATTAAATAATACATGGAAAACAGTACCTCCCTCGACCTAGGTCAAAAAAGTTGAGTTTTTAAAAATTGCCTCCACTTCTCCCCCCCCCATTCTCCCCCCCACCTTTCCCACCCCCCACCCCCCAATGATAAAACCACTTTTTTATTTTGTGACTCATTGGATCTTCATTTCTAGTGCCTAAACGAAGTTATTCCCAAATTGTCGCGAATGCACACTAGTGGTCTATTAAGCAGTTTTTGGTCTATTTTACCTCTGCCAATAGCTCGATTGCTTGTAGGACGTATCTAAAGCACTTAATTATTTACAAAAATGGACTAAAACTATTTCCATAGTGTAATCTTCACCACGTCTTACTACCCACTCGATGTATACGCTTATTTACTAACTACACTGATCAGATAAGGGTGAGTAGGGTTGAAATTAGAGAAAGTCTAGTAATATTTACATGGAGAAAAAATGGAAAACCATTTATGAAAAACAAACCCTCAGTTCCCCCGTCTGGGATTTGAACCCCGATCTTCCTTTCATTGGCAGTTGAGTCCAACCGAAGCGGTTAGTTTTTTAATACCTTTATTTGGTTCCTAGGGGTGCTAATACAGAGATGTTGCTATTTTTATAGGGGTTCGTCTTACTGTGCAATTATTAAATATAAAAGCACTTGTAAATATAAAATATTACTTTAATTTAGAAACTAATTGCTGATATTTTGAATAGCTACCAGATACATAATCCAAGTCTCAATGAAAGAGCCTTATTTTGAAGTTAGAAAAATAGATAGATATAGTATTAAGTATTCCTATGTCAAGTCATGCAATATGCAGCCGTCCCTTTAGAAGAATATTGTAAATGGTTAATATAATCAAAAAGGAACCTTCCTTTAAAATATTTGATCTTAGGGATTTATGCTTGTATATTACTAGGTCTGATGAAACAAAAAAAACCTGATTTTAAAATAATTTATAGCCATATTCATATTACCTGTTACTTTCTTAGCCCATACACACCAGTCGACTATAAAAGTGACGTCATTTTAACTTGAAAATATACACTTGTCTCGAGTCGTTAATGCTTTGAAAAAATATATAGTTTTCTGTATCCTTCTAGGTCCTACCCCCAAGTTTGTGCCATTATAAACAGATTATATTTCCTGTATCCTTCTAGGTCCTACTTCAAGTTTGTTCCATACAAATAAAAAGGTATTTCTTCTCCATTATGTATCCTCCTTGTGCCTCATGACACTCTTCCCTGGATTATGGAAGGTAAAGCTAAGGGCTCCGTGTAGTAAGTAGGAGAGGGGTGCGTGTAAAGATGAGCTGTTTTCTCAGCGGTTTGCGCGGTTTACAAGAGGGAAGGGGAGAAGAAAATACGGTGGCTTGAAGGAGCTACGTGGTCTCGAGCTCCAACCAACCCCTATTAAATGTTAACCCCTTCTCTATTACCTGCGTGTATCTCCCCCTCTTAGTCTTGAAGGGAAGTGGGGGGGGGGGTGGAGGGAGGAGATCGACACATGATCTGCTAGGATTCCGAATTTGTTTGTCTTGAGAAGAGTTGACGAGTATGAGCTGGGTATCTCCCATTAGATCCAAGACTCTTATATTATTATTATAAGCACCGCGTCTTACTACCCGTTCGGGTTATACACACTTACGCTAATGTGTAATGATAGGGTGATTGTGAGATGAAATGGAGGACCTACAGTTTAACGTTGGATCCGAACCATGGTGGAGGCCTGGCATTCCACACATTCACAAGTCATGCTTAACACACGTCTTGTCAGAGGTGTAGGAAGGGTTTTGTAATCAGATAAATATTTACCGGGACCGAGGATTGAACGCCAGGCCCCAAGCACAGAAGTCTGAGACCTTAACTCTAGACCACCAGGTCACCGTATCTCCAACATATTAGTATAGTTCGGTGTGGCCCAACTGGCAGCCCATGGGTCAAATGCGGTCCACGCTCACTTAAAATGTCGCCCTCACAATGTACTGGAGAAAAATTAAAAGGATACCCTAGGTGGGATAATATGTGAAATAACTAGTTATTCAAATAAATAATTTAAAATATTTATTTAAAAAAGTCATTAATGCATTTTATTATGCATTTATTTGATCATTCAAAATATGTATAAATATATAGTATAATTATAATGCTAGGTTGTTTTGTGAATGTGTAACTTATATATGTGTGTGTGTGTGTGTGTATGTGCACATTTCAAAATACATTTTTAGGGGATTGTTAAAAAAAGGTTGGCAGTACAATTTTAAAGGATCTACCAACCAAAATTACAATTTATATTTTATATTAATTATTGAAATTAATAATTGTTTACTAAGTGTTTTTATAGACTTATATTAAGCTGAAGGGATAAAATAATATATCTTTAGCTTGTGGTGCTAACTGATAGTCAGACTTGGCCCTTGGGATAAAAAAAAAACGTGGGGACACCCTGGTGAAATTAGTACACAGGCGTATAACCCAAACGGCGCTAAAAAAATGAAGAAAAAGAGGGGGGGGGATTTCCAAAACCCACACTCCTTCTTTTGGCTACCAACCTGTATCTTGACCTATAACCTTGCCAGGCCTCCACCGTGGTTCGGATTCCATCGTTAAACTGTAGGTCCTCCATTTCATCTCACAATCACCCTACCATTACACATTAGCGTAAGTGCGTATAATCCGAACGGTTAGTAAGACGCGGTGATAATAATGTTGGTGATTCGAGGGGAAATATTTGTGAGGTGCGAGGAGGGATAAACAATTTAATAAAATACCCCCTTAGTGCACCCGGCCAGTATGGAACCCATATATCCCCGTCTTCGGCAGTCTAGTCTATTGTGACAATACCACCTTAGAGGACGGTCAGACTGGACGAGCGAGCAACTAAAAAATAGAACACGTTGGTTGTAATGAGAGGTGGCCAGCCTGGAGCAAGCGAGTGCTCGAGCCGGAACAGTCTAGTTTACAGGCGCTCGGCAATATTATTGTATGCTGGTCCATTGAGTGCTAGGGAAACTTCTCAATTTGACATGATATTTGATTTTTTTTATAATTATCGATAGGTTTAGCACATTTGCTATTAATGGCCCATATTAATTGTGTAACACTACGGATTAATTCCCTGATATAATATTGCTGTGATGATATTTAGGTTGTCTATAGCTCCGTGGTCGAGCAACTATCATCACTGTACGGAATAGCTATCGTTTAACTAGCTGTTAATTGCTCCGTGGTCGAGCACTAATTAAATTGGTATAATTAATAAATGTAAGAAAGAGAACTATTGATGGCTGTTTATTCTCACACGGTTTATTCAAATGACCTCTGTTAATTACTTATACATACTCCAATTAAATGCTATATATCAATGCACACTTGTGATATTAACGTACATTATTGTATTCTGTGTTAGACTGTGACTGCGAGAGCCAGTGATAGTGCCAGTGAGTCGCTGACTGCGGTGCTTGTGACTGACTGACTTGTTTGACGTTGCTTGTGTGTGGGACTTGTTAGAGCGACTTGTGTGTGTGTGGTTGCCCTTAACCATACGCACAAACGGCTTATATATGACATACCCCTTGCCTCTTGCTCCCTTCGTTAACACTGTAAAAACTAACTAATAGAAAGAGTCCTGGCGACAGGTGTTGCGAAGGCTAGCTTCTTATTGGTATAGGGAATTGGCGTCCTTTGCCAAATACTGCGGAGTTGTTCTTTTTTACAGGAAAAATTGTATAAAAATTATATTTTAATGGTGTAATACTTTTCACATTATTTCTGAAAAGCACGTGTTTCTTCATGGATGAATCATAAAAGGATACTCTACATATGCTACTTTAAAGAAAAATTACCTTCATCCATGACTTTTTATATATTTTAGAGTGATATAAACAATATTATTACAATTGGTAAGATTATAAGCCATACCTATATATATATATATATATATGTAAAACTGATATATATAAATATATGTAAAACTGATATATTAAAATACTTCAATAGTATAATCAAAATAGGCCTTTACAAATAAAAATTACCATTAGCGTGGATAGAGGATGGGAAAATCACAACAATAAATCACTTGTCAAAACCCACCCTCAGTTCACTGAGCCAAGATTCGAACCTTTGCCTCCTCGTCAACAACTATCGAGAGCTATCTACTAATCATACGCTCGCTCACGAGTTTGGCCACGCAGTTGATTGCGCGCTTGCTCGCACACACGCGTGTCATTCTGGCCGAGCCCTTAGACCATGTGGCAACTTAAGTGGGTAATATTCACTAAAACCAGTAACAAATATTGTTATAACAAAGCATGTGCAACATTGAAACACCAACACATATAAATAAACATTTTTTATCTGAGACATCCATCTATTCTCATCCATCTTCCATCACACGTGACTTCTAGGAAATGAATGAAAGTTACAAGGGAAAGGATGGGAAAATGGGGGGGGTGGGGGGCGGAAGGGGGAAGGAAAATGGGGACAATCTTTCTATATTGGATGAGCTATGGCAGGGCCCGTCATACAAAAGGAGATAATTATATTTGAAATGTCCTGGAAGGGTAATTATGAGCCAAGGTACAACTGTGACGACGATTACATAAAGATTAACTCATGGTTTCTCCTATCTACCCTCCTCCCCCTCCCTATATATCATCCCCTACCTCTCCTATTCTACCTTCCAGCACGCGAACAGTTGACTGAAGATCATGCGATCGACTCATCAACACGCAAAGCTTAGGAAAAAAAACAAAACACGAAACTAACTACTTTAATCTTTCCCCGCAAGAACCATATGTCGCATCCGCGCACGATTTAACAAATACTACGTTTGTTACTGCGCTACTATAAATCAATAAATCAATACTTGGCAAAATCAAAAGTTAACACCTTGATATTTAGTGGCGGCCATAACCGCAACTAACAAATATAATAGCTTAGCTATTTAATTCATCAGGATTTGTGCATTAATAGTGATTGTACAATTGGCGGTAGAAAGCCAACTACCGAGTCGATGGTGGTTACGTTATTTGATGGCTCGTGATCTTAATTGATCACACATTTGTAGTCGACAATCTCCACGTGTCCCTCACAGACTTTGCCTTAAAAATATGAGTGAATAATGACTCTGGGCACGGGATATCTCAGTGGTTAGAGCATTGTCGTAACTTACTAAGCCAAATGTTATTTTTCAATTTAAAGTACACCTAGGTACTAACTGCGTTAATCTTTAAGGTATGAGAAAAGTTGAATTTTTAGGATGTGTAACCGCATTTGCGTGGAGGTAGAGTGGAAAACCCTTTAGAAAAACAACCATCTCAGTACACCCGATCGGAGTACCCGATATTCCTGTCCTGTGCATGTCGGTCCATTGTGGAGGGACGCGTTAAAACATGCGGCCACTGATGAGGGTGTGAGATAATGTTACCGTGTATCGTTCGTTATGTTAATGATACCAGAGGGTGTTGGTCCTGGAAAATATTAGCCACGTCAGTTTCCATATCCCCTCCCTCTGCACCCTCCCCCTCCCCCCTCCATCTTTCTTCTACACATGTCGTGATGATACAATAATGAAACAGATGCGCATTTGCAAAAACGACTTCAACCCCATACCCCTTCAGTAAAGTTCTTATCTTTTCCGAAACAGCTGCTGGGACACCCTGTGTCCTGTGACGTCATGGGATATCCGCTAATTTCCCCACCCCCCCACCCCCAACCACCACTGTTCTAGGGCTATCCATGCGGTGTATTGTTCTTGGACAGTGTGATATGTAACCCAAATATTTGATTCATTGTATTGCATGCGTGTAGACTAAACGTGTACTTTCTAATACATAGTTGATAAGACAAAGTAGCTTAAGCCCTAAATTAACTTAACCCTTACCCGTTTCGGTTGTCTTATGGTCTAAGGCGTCTCTCTCGTGTTAAACTGGCTTTTATGATGATGATAGGCACATTGGGGTTTGAATCCTGGTCGGACCTTCTGAAGGTGATTTTCCTAAATGATTTCCCCTTATCCTTCCACACAAATGTGGGTAGATTTCCTCTAAAATGTTTCCTTCCTCATCCCGCTAGAGTGTATATATATATATACAGTAGCCCCATGACTTCTTTGGTGCTGACTTACGGCTTTGAAAAGTTACCAGACCAAATTACGTATCCCTACGCCAAACCATATGATCTGCAAAAAAATGTGTTTAGCAGCTGTCGCTTCTGACAGTCAAAATTTAAGTATATACCTAAAGTTGATTGTCAAAAGCCAGCTGTGAGTTGTCAGTCAGCACCAAAGAAGCCACGAGGCTACTGTATATATAATTTGAACAGGTACCGGCCCCGTGGTGTAATGGTCAGTACACTTGGTTACGAGCTTAGGGGTCTCAGGCTCGATTCCCGGCTGGTTCCTTGAATGTTTTCCTCTTAAGGGGAATTATTCTGACGATCACAAGGGTCTGGCTAGTTAGACTCTAGGTTAAGACTCACACCGGCTTCATAAAGTCATATTCACTATAATCACCTGATTGCTTGTACTTGTAAACAACCTCCTATGGTGTACCCTGGGCAACGCTCTGTGCGGCCAATAGTCTACATACAGGCGAATGAAACTAGATGCTATGTCCCTCCCGGTAAGTAATGCCATACAATCAAAAAAATCTGAAGACGTGGCGATAAAAATTAAAAATATCTTTCAGTGGGCAGCTGAACTAAACGTCCGTCATATTCTAATATAATTTGCAAGTGGCATGGAGGTTTGGGCTTGTAACCTGGCAGAGTTAATGTCTACTAATCTGGTAGATAAATATTTATATCTGGTGGATAAGTTAAAAGTGCGTCTTATGACTGCTAGGTAGCATTTCTCTGCCAGATAAAATGTATTTATCCATCACATTTTTAATGGGAGGTTTAAGTATGTAATGATATTGGTTTATTATAATGATATTGGTTTGGATTAATCTAAATTATGTAAAAAGTAATGTATGAAGGTAAATTTTATTTAAAGTAATATAGGTAGAGTATCCTTTTAAGATTCATCCATGAAGAAACAAGTGCTTCTCAGAAACAATGTGAAAAGGATTTCATCCCTAAAATATATTTTTTATACCATCTTTCCTGTTAAAAGAACTACTGCGTCAATTCCTGTTAAAGGAACTCCTTCATAGTATTTTTTCAAAAGACGCCATTTTTCTTTACCAATAAGAAGCTAGCCTTCACAAAACCTGTCACCAGGACTCTTTCTATTAGTTAGATTTTACAATGTTGATGAGGGGAGAGAAAGGCAAGGGGTATGTTATATATAAACCATTGTGCGTATGTTTAAGGCATCACCGGGATCCAAACACCTACACCGAGATCCCGCTCACGCCCAAGTCAGTCTTACACAGTATAAAATAACTTACATTAATATCACAAGTGTGCAGTAATATAAACCATATAATTGGAATATGTATACATAATTAACAGGTGTAATTTAAATTAACCGTGTGTGAATAAACAGCCATCAACAGTTCTCTTTCTTGCATTTATTAACATACCGATTTAATTAGTTCTCGAACACGGAGCTATAAACAGCTGATTAAACGGTATCTTTTCCATACAGTGACGATAGGCGCTCGATCACGGAGCTTTAGACAACCTGTACATCATCACAGCATTATTATATCAGGGAACTAATCCGTAGTGTTTCAATTGACGCCCAAAGTGGGGTGGTTGATTCCATAGTGTTACGATTGATGCCAAAAAAGCGGCTCGATTAATCCATAATCTTACAAGTACCTGATAACTTTTATCTGGAAGTAAAAATGGTTGTTTCCGTAGTAACGCGTTGTTTTTCATGAGGTTTAGCCAATCATCATCTGTTTTAGGTTAAAATCTTGGTTCCCGTGTTTAGTATGCACAGGCCCAGGCTCTAACTATATACAGTTCGAACATTTAATTCACACTTATATTTAAACTGACAAAATATTTGTAGAGTAATATTAATTTTATATAAGAATAAATGATCAAAATGTGAGTACAATAAATGAAATTTTGTAAACGGTTTACCCAACTATTGCCAACATTTTGGCAGACACCGAAATTAGTACTTGCAAGACATCTTAGCTTCTTCGCCCAAGTGACTTCATCTGTTTACTCTCACTCGTTTATCCGCCATTATTCAACAAATGTTGAGTGTTCTCACCACTCGCTAGGCTGTAGCGCTATCAGCAGGGCTTTACGCATGCGCGCACCAGTACAAACAGTACCAGCTTGCGTGTTCTGAATAAAAATATATTCATCCAATATATTTTTTTACATACCGTTTTTATCGGTCAAAATAAATAAAATATTGCTTCAGTCGAAACACAAAGTGGAATTGTCTTCATATGATGCACAGTTGTTGAATATCTGACATTAGCATAACCTCATTAATGACAAACTTTTTGAATGAAGGGAAAAAGTTGTCTTTAAATTCTAGAACAACCCTTGACAGAAGCTCAAACATTTTTGAGGTCACCGAGTAAAGAAAATTAAACTCTTTATGTTTCTACTGGAGCAATATTTTATGTATTTTTACCAAAAGAATGTTTTGCTATAAAGAATGCCAAGACATTGACCTTTTCTCGCGTTCCCTACATCCCCACCTTAACACTACACATATAACCCTTCTAAATATCTACCAATCGGTGTGCAGAACGAAACTATCTACAAATAATTATTAATATATTCGTCAGTTACCTCGACAATCGAAACCTGGTTCTCTAGATTTGTGGTTGACCACACTGGCTGCCTATCCACTGGGACAGGCATTACACTTTGTATATAACACATTTAAAAAAGAAAGCTATCATCAAAAACTAATATTATAATCAGCTTAATGAGGTTCAGTTATTGGTTCAATGTCTGTGGTTTTTATACGCTTGACACGGCCGTCTGAATCCACGTGATGGAAATATGAATAATTAAAACTAGGATGACACATTCTCGAACGAGAATATCTACATAATGTATCAATCCGCCTGTTTTATCTGCCATGCTCCTGTCACTATGAATAAACGTCAAAAAGTGTGAACTATACAGTGAGCATTCGAGTTCTAATTGAACATCTACGCAATAGCAACAGTTCTAAAATAAACTGTTGCAAACATAGTCCACAAACCTTCTAGTACGTCTGTTTTTTTTATGATTTTTGTTCTAGATAAAGTACACTTTTTTATAGAAATGGGCTTATCTAATATGAAAGTTTGTGGATCTAGTTTAAGGTATTTATACGTCAATGTCTGTGATCTACAGCTTTACACAGATATTATCAAAACCTACAAAAAAAATGCAATAATATAGAAGCTTTTAAAATGTATTTTCTAAAAATTAAAAAACCTGTCCTACAATAATAAAAAGTTGTACGCATTAATTTATGTTAGTTTAGCTAAGCTAAGATATGAAACCATATCACAATATGACGAATTATTTAATTATAATGGGCAATACAAGTTTTTTTTCCAAACTAACTACTCTTATGAATATAACCGTAACTAACAAATATATGGCTTAACTGTTTAATCCATCGTAAAATGCACATTCGTACAGTTGTAATTGTACCTTTAATAGCAAAATCTGACTAACGAGTCAAAGGTGTCTGCGTTATCTGATATCCCGTGATCTTAATTGATTACACATTTGTAGCTGACGATTTCCACACGTCCATTATAGACTCTGCCTTAAAATATGAGGGGAGAATGGCCCAACGGGACAATTCCTGGATAACTCAGTGGGAAGATCAGAGGTCCCCAACCATTTGTAACTTAGAGCACATTCAAAATTAAGGGTAGTGCTGCGGGCACCAGCTTTCTCAAGGCAAATTTACTAACTCCCACCTTGCTCAGAGGTCAGCCTCACCGCTATACACACGGCTGGTCAACTGCCACGTCAAGCTTCCAACAGCGATTGCGACGTTACATGCGGTTGTGGGTAATACTCAAGGCCATAGACATGGGA
>CABFOW010007440.1:0-24053 GCA_902141385.1 Timema californicum | reverse complement strand
AACCTTAAATTTAGGTCATATGTTCTTTATATTCAACTTATAAAGATATGTTAGTGTTATATATACAATTTGAAGGATCAAATCAATCAAAATGTATTTTCAACCAATTCTTTCTCTCTTTATTCAACTAATTTTCATTCCTCCAGTTTAAGCTCAGACACAACACTTCTTAGCTGTGAAGTGATGTCAGTCATTCTGACAATACAACATGAAGTTGGTGAAGTTATTTGTTAGGTCACCTAAGAGGCCAACACCGGAGAAAGTCTCATCTTGTCTGGTGTGTCGGTGTCGGAAGGCCAGAGTTCTAATTCCGACCAGGTGTATTGGGGAGAGGAGTGGCTAATAGTTTATCACACTACATCCAAACAAATGTGGTTACATTTCTTTCAATTTCTTTCACACCGTGGCTTAGTACCTGTCTGGGTCATATATTAATTGCGCTAATGGATTCGAAATGAGGAAGGTAGAATTTTAGAGGAAATGTATCAGCATTACTGTGAGGGGAAGATGTAAAAAACACCCTAAATCACACAGCCGAGACTTGAACCTTAGCTTCCAGATTCATGACAAATCCAGTATATAATGAAGCTGACGCCTTAGACCATGTGAACTTGGCTGCGGTTTACACTTTCCTCTGAAACCATCCTAGTTAAATCAACTTTGGTAATATATGATGTTGAGAAGTAGACCAGGCATCCGGTTGAGATTGGTGATATTTTACCGGGTTCGTTGGACACATGGTCTAAGGCGCTACTCTCACAATAAACTAGATTGCCGAGTGCCGATGACGGGAGATCAGGGTTTGAATCCGGTTTGTGTGTTGTAATGGTAGCGTTTCCTAAATAATTTTACTTTTTCCCACCACGCAAATGCAGGTACACTTCCTATAAATAAAAGCATCTTCCTCATTCTTAACACATTAGAGTAATTAGTACATAAGTGAAGCGTATAGCCTGAACGAGTAATAAAGCCCCATCTACATACTCCGTATCCGTAAGGTGCATAATATTCCGTGTAAGATCGACTCCACACTAACAGATATCACCGTCTACAGAGTCCTTATCCTTAATTCCTTAGTTCTTATGACTCCGTAGAGGTTGACTCAATTTTAACTTTCCAAGGACTAGTCGATACGCACTGCTAAGAACTACCAATCACAGCAAAGTAAGCATGCGCGCGCATTGAAATGAAAGCACCAATTATTGTAGTATCATAACAATTACACTAACTAGCTCATGTTTTTAATATTATCTAAGAGCTTCAAAGCGGGAGGTTACACTCGGAACACAACGCGTTTTCTATCGCGGAGTGTTAAGATAATACATTCTTCTACCAAATTCAATCAAATGTAACTAAATCCATTATTTTATAAATAAACCACATTATAAAATGTGAAATCTAGAAAGTTTAGCTAAACCCCTTCTTTAAAATAAACGATAAATTGCTAACACAAGAGTAATGGCGAATGTTACATATACTGCTCACTTCCTTTTCTATGGAATTCACGTCTACGCACGCGCATTCCTCTATGACGTCATTGCAAACCGCTCCTAGCGTTAGTGCCCCAAACTAGTTTAACTGATCAGCTAGTCCTATAAGAGTTCTCACCCCATGTAAGGACTTAAGGGCTGTAAGGATGCGGAGCTTACGGAATCTGTGTTTGAGTCTAAAGACGCAGTGCAATAAAAAATGTTGATTTTAAAATTTGTTTATTGATCGATTTGGGGAAACTTTACGGTTGAAATAAGTCAAAATTATTTGTGTAGCTGATAGAAATATATATATTGATTCAATCGAGTTGAGGGGGAGGGGAGTAGAGTAGTCCTACTTGATTGAACTACTCTGAGCCTACCCTGATTCCAATTTCTAGAAACTCTTCTACCTGGAAAGCAAATAAATGATGTTTGTAAACAAATAATAAAAGCTAACTCCTCGAGCGGTTTTAATACATGTTATTCCGAAGTAATATCTCGAGCAAGTAAACACCACCAACCGAAAACCCCCCTTCTTGGTTAGCAACATATTATTATTTCTGGTTTTTCTCAGACGGAGTCCCCTCCCCCCCTTCCTAGATCGCAATACTCCCTTACCCACTTTCCCGTCTTATTGCTACCCACTTCATCTGAGAACACCGCTCTTAAGATCCAGAGAGACACATATTTTTATTTACGAGAAAAAAAGAAATAATAAAACACACTTTTGTTCGTAGGATTGTTATTTTTCCTGGGTAACCTTTACCAACAAGTTGTTGGGGAACTAATTTAATATCTTGATATTGTTTTATAAGTGGGGCCAGATTTTTATGACCGAATTTAAATATGATAAAAAAAAGACCTAAAAATGACTTCAATTCTTTTTAAAATACCTAAAATTTGAATCAAATTTCGTAATAAATGCACAGGACTAAACCAAGCATGCATTTTACAGATGTAAAATCTGCAGTTTAATTGAAATGTCTCGCCAGGAATGTGTATTTTACAACCATACAAGCAAAGAGGATACAAAGTTCGTTACCTACACAATCATCCCAATCCAACAATTGTTTATTGAAAATATTTAATTTTGAGTATTTATGAATCAATAAAATAACGATAGTAGATTAAAAAAAATATTTATTCAACATGAATGCCTTAAAATGACTCAAAAATAAAAGAAACCATGAAAATATAACCTTAAACAAACAAAATTTCATAAGATTATATTACATTCATTATCATAATATCATTTTCATGTTTGTTGTATGTGAGGAGCTAAAATATATATATATATATTTACACTACGAAAAAATTTGTTGGACAGTAATTGTATTGCTACAGTTTCTATTTTCATGCTCTACAACGATTAATATCAATTATTAACGTTGTTAATAGAAATAAACCTTCATGGTTTGAGCCCACCTATGAGCTATGCTGACCAAGCGTCCTCCATTGTTAGCGATGATAGTGCCAACATTTGCTGATAGAGGGTGTTATGTGGTCAGCACAGCAATCCCTCCAGCCGCTAATCTCACTTTTCTCAAACGGAACTGCTACTTATTTATCAATGGAGCTTCTCATTTTCCCTCGCGTGGCTCAGTTTGAACCCGTTCCAGATCCACTGCACATTCTGGAAGCTCCTGGTATCAAACCCGGGACCTCTGGAGATGTAACCAGTATCTCCGACCCTTAGATCATGGAGGAGTTGTTAATAGACATTAGTTTAGACATAAACAATATTTCAAAGTAATACTTAAAATGCTTTAAAAGTATAAAAGTTTGACGAGAGAAAACTAATTTAAGAAACTGTTGTAAAGTTAAATAAAACTAAACAAACATATTGAGAGTTGTAAGACGAGTGCACTGTATTAACACTACCAAGACACAATAATTTATCTATATCTAAATAAAGAGTTTTTTTGTGATAAATTACCATTCCTAGTAGACATCGTAGGGCCTACACTTGGTTTACTTTGACAGGTTACACTGTACAAGTGTGTAGAAAGACGGTGGTGTGGGGGGAAGAGGGTGAATACAGGTATAAACACCTTTATTGGATAAAAGTAAAGTTGTATTTTTAACGCCCCCCTCCCCCTTCTAGAAAAATCAGCTTTCTACGCCCTTGTATGGAATAACCTATATCAGGCTGGTCAAACATTTTTCATCCCAAGGCCAAATATGGTTATCAGTTTGTATATTATATATTTTGCAATTTCATCAAGTTAAAATAAGCCTACAAGCAACAGTTAATAAATAATTACTTTCAATGCTTTTAAATAATTTATATTTTTGTTTATTAGTCTCCTTCAAGTTTTACTGGCAAAAATGTGTTTATTAATTTGCCAAAAATGTATGATTAAATATGCACCTACACACATTCACAAAAAACTTTTCACCATTAATATATAGTTATACATATTTTTATCAATTAAAACCATGCATATAAAAATGTAATCGTGACCCTTTTAATACCTGCTATGGACTTGCACTTGAAGTGTACATTGTACCCATTGTCATATATGCAGCAGAAACATGGACAATGAATGTAAGAGGGACTAGGAAGGTGAAGGCCATGGGAGTGAGGATTGTGAGGAGCATGTTAGCTGTCACCAGGAGAAACAAGGAATGAAGATATACAGGAAAGAGTGGGGGTACAGAGAGTACATGAGAGGTACAATGAATGTAAGAGAGGCTAGGAAGGTGGAGGCCATGGGAGTGAGGATTGTGAGGAGCAAGTTAGCTGTCACCAGGAGAAACAAGGAGTGAAGTTATACAGGATAAAGTGGGGGTACAGAGAGTACATGAGAGGTACCATGAATATAAGAGAGACTAGGAAGGGGGAGGCCATGGGAGTGAGGATTGTGAGGAGCAAGTTATCTGTCACCAGGAGAAACAAGGAATGGAGCTATACAGGAAAGAGTGGGGGTACAGAGAGTACATGAGAGGTACAGTGAATGTAAGAGAGACTAGGAAGGTGGAGGCCATGGGAGTGAGGATTGTGAGGAGCAAGTTAGCTGTCACCAGGAGAAACAAGGAATGAAGATATACAGGAAAGAGTGGAGGTACAGAGAGTACATGAGAGGTACAATGAATGTAAGAGAGACTAGGAAGGTGGAGGCCAAGGGATTGAGGATTGTGAGGAGCAAGTTAGCTGTCACCAGGAGAAACAATGAATGAAGTTATACAGGAAAGAGTGGGGGTACAGAGAGTACATGTGAGGTACATTTCTTACAAAGTTCTACTTTATTTATCCCTACACTAATTTCGTAGTTAATAATTCGTATAGCAGTTTCGGTGGTCACGTAGTCTATGGAGACACTCTCGCAATAGACTAGATGGCAGCCAATGATCAGTGTTCAAATCACGGTTGGATGTATTATGAATGTTTTTTAATAATTTTATTCTACTCTCCTTTCTAGAAAATGTGGGTACACTTCCTTTAAATTCAACATTCCTCATTCCTAACACATTAGGGTGACTAGTACATTAATTAGTGTATAACCCAAAAGGATAGTAAGACGCGGTGATAAAATGTATAAATGAAAATGCTTATAGATGGGTCGGTTGGTAAAATGCTGGCGGGGAATGAACCCACGACCTTTGGACGAGGATAAGCACACTAATGAAGGAAAAGTGTGGTTTACCACCATCATGCCATGGATCCCACTTTCATGATCTCAATAAATTAAACTACAGTTATTACAAACTAGCCTCTCTTTATTACTAGTGACGTAGGCAATTACAGCCTAGATGTAGAGAGGACCAGCTCCGTGTAAAAAAACTTGCCTATGTAGTCGGATCGGATAGAACTCGGCACTCCAACTAAGGGGGACTGCAAACTCTGCAAACTCCTGACACTTTTGTTACTATTTAATTTAATTTAAATCAAAATGCCATCTATCTTTGTTTCAAACTATTACAACTGTTGAGCGAATAAAACAATAATAAATACATGTAGTGCAATGCCTCTCTCCTGTATTTTCTCTCATCTTGAAGGGGTTTAGCAGCTACATATATCTTTATGTCCAGCAACTAAACTTATGCCATAATAAAGGATACTCTTATTTCAGTGCTGTACTCCTAAAATAATTATTGTCCTAGCTCTTGGAGAATGGTGAATTTGGTATTTTTGGACGAAGGGGTAAGACATATTTCAATTTCTCATTAACTGCCATATAGTTTGCAGTCTTTATTAGTGAGGTAGGTATTTTATTTTAATAATTAAAAAAACATTATATATTCACATATTTTACTATAAATTTTAGTTAACTGTAATATCATTTGAATCTAACAAATCCTTTTTTTTATATACAAACTCCACTTTCGACCACGAACATTGATTGAAAAGGAGTCACTAAAAATTGGCATTGTATAAATATAATCTTTTATTTCAGTTTTTTTAAAGTTTCAGCTAAAATGTTATCAAAAGTTTCCAATAGTACTTAATTAGTATTTGCGTTATTTGGAATAGATCACTAGGCTAAATCATGGTTTAAATTAGGAGGGATAGCCAAGATACATACCTTGGTGATACTGGAGTAGAAATTGTTTAGATAGAACACTAAGAAACACACAAACACATGTTTAAGGACAAGCTTTCACTGTCACAGACAGCTTGTCCTTAAAAATGTGTTAGTGTTTTCTTAGTGTTATATCTAAACAATTTCTACTCCTTTATCACCAAGGTATGTATTCTGGCTATCCCTCCTAATTTAAACAATTGAGTATTTAGGTATAATTTTTAAACTTTCCAATAGCACTTACAAATGTACGCCGCCTATCCCTATCTTGAGCTAGTTATATTCAATCCACCTCATTACATCCTACCTCTATCTTGAGCCAGCTCTATCCAGTCCACCTCATTACAGCATATCCTTATCTTGAGCCATCTCTATCCAGTCCACCTCATTACAGCATATCCTTATCTTGAGCCAGCTCTATCCAGTCCACCTCATTACAGCCTATCCTTATCTTGAGCCAGCTCTATCCAGTCCACCTCATTACAGCCTATCCTTATCTTGAGCCAGCTCTATCCAGTCCACCTCATTACAGCCTATCCTTATCTTGAGCCAGCTCTATCCAGTCCACCTCATTACATCCTACCTCTATCTTGAGCCAGCTCTATCCAGTCCACCTTATTACAGCCTATCTTTATCTTGAGCTAGTACTATCCTGCATCACCGGAACAGCTGGGGCTATGAGTCGTATGAGAATGTTCAAACTCACTATCCATAAAAGCTGATATGTAAATTGGTTGGTTGTAAAATTTTAAAGTAAAATATATTTAAATTTATGAAATATTGAAAAACAAGAATATGAAAATAAAAAAGTTAAGAAAATATCCATTAAGGTGAGGCAAGTAAAATAATGTAAGTATTCAATAAAATATAACAATAATTAAGGTTATGTCGTAACACGGCACAAATTGAATCAAAAAAATTCACTACAAACCCTAGAATATTTTCCGTGAGAGTAGAGTGTGTATTGTGATGTCAATTGATCTACTTTCCACATCCGGTTGATTTACTGTTAATACCCCTCCCCTCACTGCCCCTTACCTTCCCAACCAAGACCATACCCCTGGACTCGGGGGTGTAGGGTCACCACAGTATCGTAGGGCTGGTGGGCCTAGCCCATAGGATTTTTATGTGTACCCATTGGAGGGGACTGGGGTGGGGGGAGCGTGCAGTCTCAGGCACTCCTCCCGCGACGTGTTGGCATGGGGTTCAAACTCGGGACCATATTCAATCAGTCAGTGTTTGGAGCTCACCCCTCGGAATCCACAAACTGAGAGCAGCGGAGCCAGATTACTAATGAGTGACCACAACCTTGGCATACAGAACCCTCTTTCAAGTTAGAAAAGAGAATTTATGGTAATTTTCCAGGGCCACAGGGCATTCAATACATGTTCAATGCCAATCATCTCCATGACATGGATCGTTGTGTCACGTGAGTGCTAAGTGTTTCCGACACTCTCTCATTAACTATATGTGTGTTATCTACGGTAAAAGGCCCCTAGAGAAGGGGTTTGACCGGAAAGCACAATTACATCAAGATACACTTGACAGCAAATTATGTGTTCATGAAACGTCTAGTCCGGAAATATTTTCAATAAAGAAGGCGTGTATTACTACACCACTCATAATCCGGAAGTGAAGGCAAGCATCGTGAAACGATTAAATAGAACTCTGAGAAGAAGCATGTGGCGTTACTTTACCAAAAATAACACGCATCGCTATTTAGACGGTCTCCAAAATCTCGTCGACGCTAACAACGGCACAAACATTCCAGTATCAAGATGGCACCACAAGATGTTTCAAATATGAATGTGCTTCAAGTAAGAGATAATCTGTATGGCAAGCGGTGGCCAGACTCAAATAGATAGCTTAATCTCAAAGTCGGTGACGCGGTGAGTACTAGCAAATCCAAAATGCTGTTTGAAAAGGGCAACGAAAGCAATTAGATCGAAGAATTTTTCAAAGTCAGCAGTATCGTGTTTTGACAACCAGTCGTCTACATGTTGACTGATCTTGACAGCGAAGAGGAGGAGCGAACGTTTTACGAGCCCAAATTGAAACGCGTACGTCTTCCCGAAACTTTTAAAGTTGATAAAATACTACCTGTTAAGGGTAAAGGCGCCAGAAAGAAAGTGTACCTGCAGTGCAAAGGTTAGCCCGCCAGGTTTAATTCTTGGATATATGACAGTCACTTCAGCACCCTACAATGAAGGACCATTTTGACGTCACTTTTGTGAGTGACAGCTCAATGGGATATTTCCCGAAAAATACCCTCGCTAATTTTACCACGCTAATTCCCTGCCGTCTTACATTCGATGGACAGTGGGAAATCGCTCTCACCGAATTCCAATATCCGTGTTCTTTCACCATCGTACCCGATGGCCAAAATATTGTATGGTACAAGTGGGTTAACGTTAACGGTGTGGAACTAATATTCAATTATCAAATCCCACCTGGAAATTACAGCATTATCCAAGAATTGGTCAAAGCCCTAAACGATTTAGAAGCGTTTAAAGGGGATTACGGAGTTGTATTCAAGTACACAAACCATAACATAAGAGTGGACGTTGTTTCTTCTTCAACAAATATTTAGCTGCCAACTCTATTTCGTCAACTAAGTCTACAGCTCGTTTTAGATCCAAAGACTAATTTGATCAAAGTCCCAAAGTCACCGTACGCCACCAAAATTCTACTAAGCTTGCCCTCGAAAATGTACACCTACACGGATATCGTCGATCTTAAACCCGTTGGTGACATTGTTGCAGCGATTTTACGTATCGTGAGTAGCAACAACTTAAACTATGTCTACGGCATATATAAGACAGTTAGTTATACTCCATTGCACTATGTGTTCGTACTTATAAGATAAATTGAAAGCCTGAAATCCATTATAAGAACATACACTGGTGAACCTGCACCATTCAAGTTTGGAAAAGTGTGCATGAAACTTCATTTTTGACGCTGCTCAAAATTATCTGTCACTACCAGATACTACATCAACCAGGCTGTAGATGATTAATTTCGATCTACCACGGTGTTCCCTATCAACGCAGGCACGGGATAAGAATTTTTGCAATGTTCTTTTCAAGAGCGTCGTATTGTTGCTGAGATTTGGTGCTAAAGCCATTGGAAAACAGGCGCTTCATAAGGGTATCGACGTGCTCTCCGAAGGCGTCGTGCTTTCAAAGAGTCCCTACATCAGCAGGTAGGCGAGGCTCGAACATACCTGAAACGCAAGGTGGAGCAGGAGATTGACATGCCGATGACCGGATCAGGCTATAAATGCCGTCGTAATAAGCACCAACGTCAGTCTTCTGTCGTTGCCCGACGTAAAAAGGTAAATAAATAAGCGATAGATATTTTAATTTTAATTGTCGTTTCTACAACTCCAGTCCTGCGATTGTTCCAGTAGTGACCTCGATCTCTTTTCCATCCCACCAACGCAACCCAATCTTTAAAGTGGACAATAGATTCAGTACAAACCTGTATCTTCCCTCACCAATGATTCGTCTAACAAACTTACCGTTACTGGTCAAAGTGAGTTCTAATTCGATCTTTCGCATATCATGCTCTATCTCAGGGTGGCTATCATAAAACCCGACCGTGGCGCATTCACTGAGATTGATCAAATTAATTCCGTCAACAACTAGTTGCATCCACTATTCACAAATGTGGATGTGTTTTTAAACCCAAAACAAGTTTCACTGCCTAGCAACACATTTGATACTGGATAGTATATTGAGACGTTAATCAATTTCAAAAGTGAAGCCAAAAGAACACATTTGACTTGTGGTCTGTAGTTCGCTGACAGCCCTGGAAACTTTGAGGAAGTTAACGCAGGTAACAAGTGGTTAGAGTCCCGTCACTGTCTCGCCGAAAATAGTAAGACAGTGGATCTTTCGTGGTATCTCATGGTGATGTGTTTAACACAGAGAGATGCCTTTTGAACGTCACCAAATGGAGAATCAAGTTGGTCCGTTCCAGACGTGTTTCAGTGATATATCGAGAAAAAAGTCGAATTTTTTCTTCGCACAAATGCATGTGCTTATTGGGTGACAGAGAAAGCTTCACAACCTCTGGAAATATTCTCAGGCAGACGTTGACCTTGTCGGCTCTAGTGACTTGGAAAGGCTGGTATTGATTTTCGGAAGTCTCCTGACAAAATTACGATGACACCTTGGCCTCCTCTGAGCAAGTTGCTGCGTCTGAGAAGTATTTCAAGAATACGGAATTTATGGATTTCATATAAGACGTATAGAAATAAAAGCCAAATTAAATGGATGATTACGGGACCTTTACTTAATTTTTAATTCGATCGAAGGCTAAAAAATTACCACCCCTGATCTAGAGAGTTCTTAACCCGGCCAACTAACGTCGAGGGAAGTATAGGCAATATTAATCTCATGATTAACGTCACATGTTTGAGCAATTATTTATTTTTAAATGCTCGTTTCTTCTCTCCCATTGGTTGGAAAATACGTATGAGCCCCAATTTGACTAGTTTTATTTAATAGCTTCACTAATTCTACTTGATAAGTGCCTTACACGTGTCTACCAAGCACACCTACTGACCTTGGACTAGTACCGTTTATTGTTAAAATACAGTAGACAAAGATTGTGTTCAAGATCTACTGAGGTCAACCTTGTATTGTTTATTGTTAACATACAGTAGATAAAGATTGTGTTCAAGATCTATTGAGGTCAACCTTGTATTGTTTATTGTTATGATATAGTAGACATTGATTTTGCTCAAAATCTATTGAGCTCAGTCTTGTACCATTTATTGGTATATTTGTACAGTATGAAACCCTGCCTTATCTATCAAACAAAATTTTATAAATGAGCATTTTTTTTTCATAAACATAGACAGCAAGTTAAATAACAGTAAGCTTAAGGTTGGCAATGTTATAGAGTACAATACAAATTAATTTTCAGGTTACTAGTTTATTTTCATCTGAATATCTATCTTTACAAGTGCAAGTAGTAATTGTCAATACTAATAGACAAACGATTGATATATCACAGTCTTCAAATAGCAAATAGATACAACGGGATATTAGAAAGAGAGATAAGCAAAAGATAAGATTCCAGCTTCATACCCTGGACCCATGCAACCATTGTATCGAGATACCAATAAAAAAACAGGTTTTATAGAAAGCAAACATTTTTAAGGTTTAGGTGATCACCATTTAATTTACAAAGGCCAAAACATAGATGTCACGTAAGGGCTTTTAAGAACATCCAAAGAGGCAATTAAGAGACCCAAGTCTAATTAGAAGAGCCTCAACTAATGATAGTATGTGACAGGGAATAAAACCCAGAAAGTGACACGTAAATAAATATACCGAAACACAGGAAACCTCTGGGTAACATATTATTGATAAAAACAGAGATTAGACTAAGTGTTAAATAAAAGCTTTAGGAAAAAACCCCACAGTTATAGTAATTTATGAGGCAAAGATAATTGCTACTAGTAAGGTACAAACACACGGCAAATTAAGTCATGTACAAAAGATATAACATAGTTGATACGCGTATATCACAGACAGGACACGTTGAAATAAAAGTCAATATATGCCGATGCATCGAATTAATTTTGCAAGAAAAGTTCATTATTAAATAATAGAAGGTTTTTTTGGGTGTTGGTTAGGTAGGGTGGGGGTGGGGAAGGAGAGTTTGGGTCTTACGAATTCTTACGAGACGGATACGGATTGGTCAGAATCCATCTAACGTATTGTTTTTAATCAACGTTTATGTTGAGATATAATAATTTTTTCAGATATTAAATATATTTACTTTAAAATTTCATATATATTAATATATTTAATAACCTGGCTCTGTGGTGTACTGGTCAGTGCACCTGAATACGAGCTTAGGGGTCCCGGGTTCGATTACCAGCTGTTATTCTGGGTATTTTTCCATTAAGAAAAATGATTCAAACTTTCGCCAGGGTTTGGTTGGTTTTGCTTAAGATAGGTTTAAACTCAGCCAGGCTTAACAATATCATAATCACTATCATCACCTCATCTCCTTGCGGGTACCACGTGTAAACCACCTCCTATGGTATAAACTGGGCAATGCTTTATGTAACCAGAGAAGCTAATAGTTTACACACAGACAATCTCCTATGGTGTACCCAGGGCAATGCTCTATGTCACCAGAAAGGCTAATAGTCCACATAGAAACAACCTCCTATGGTGTACCCAGGGCAATGCTATATGTCACCAGAGCAGCTAATAGTCTACATAGAGACAACCTCCTATGGTGTACCCAGGGCAATGCTCTATGTCACCAGAGAGGCTAATAGTTTACACACAGACAATCTCCTATGGTGTACCCAGGGCAATGCTCTATGTCACCAGAGAGGCTAATAGTCTACATAGAGACAACCTCCTATGGTGTACCCAGGGCAATGCTATATGTCACCAGAGCAGCTAATAGTCTACACACAGACAACCTCCTATGTTGTACCCTCGGCAATGCTCTATACCACTAGAGAAGCTAATAGTCTACACACAGACAACCTCCTATGTTGTACCCTGGGCAATGCTCTATACCTCTAGAGCAGCTTATAGTATACATACAGACAAACTCCTCTGGTGTACCCAGGGCAATGCACTATGTCAGAAGAGAGGCTAATAGTCTACACACAGAAAACCTCCTATGGTGTACCCAGGGCAATGCTATTTGTCACCAGAGCAGCTAATAATCTACACACAGACAACCTCCTATGGTGTACCCTGGGCAATGCTTTATGTAACTAGAGCAGCTAATATTCTACATACAGACAACCTCCTATGTTGTACCCTCGGCAATGCTCTATACCACTAGAGCAGCTAATAGTCTGCATACAGACAACCTCCTATGGTGTACCCAGGGCAATGGTCTATACCACTAGAGCAGTTAATATCCTACATTCAGACAACCTCCTATGTTGTACCCTCGGCAATGCTCTATGTCACCAGAGAGGCTTATAGTCTACATACAGACAACCTCCTATGGTGTAGCCAGGGCAATGCTCTATGTCACAAGAGTGGCTTATAGTCTACACACAGACAACCTCCTATGGTGTACCCTGGGCAATGCTTTATGTCACTAGAGCAGCTTATAGTCTACATACAGACAACCTCCTATGGTGTACCAATGGCAATGCTCTATGTCACAAGAGAGGCTAATAGTCTACACACAGACAACCTCCTATGGTGTACCCTGGGCAATGCTCATTGTCACCAGAGAGGCTAATAGTCTTCATACAGATAGCCTCCTATGTTGTACCCTGGGCAATGCTCTATACCACTAGAGCAGGTTATAGTCTACATTCAGACAACCTCCTATGTTGTACCCTCGGAAATGCTCTATACCACTAGAGCAGCTAATAGTCTACATACAGACAACCTCCTATGGTGTACCCAGGGCAATGCTCTATACCACTAGAGCAGCTTATAGTCTACATACAGACAACCTCCTATGGTGTACCCAGGGCAATGTTCTATGTCACAAGAGAGGCTAATAGTCTACACACAGACAACCTCCTATGTTATACTCTGGGCAATGCTCTATGTCACTAGAGCAGCTAATAGTCTACATACAGACAACCTCCTATGGTGTACCCATGGCAATGCTCTATACCACTAGAGCATCTTATAGTCTACATACAGACAACCTCCTATGGTGTACCCTGGGTAATGCTCTATGTCACAAGAGAGGCTAATAGTCTACACACAGAAAACCTCCTATGGTGTACCCTGGGCAATGCTCTATGTCACTAGAGCAGCTTATAGTCTACATACAGACAACCTCCTATGGTGTACCCAGGGAAATGCTCTATGTCACAAGAGAGGCTAATAGTCTACACACAGACAACCTCCTATGGTGTACCCTGGGCAATGCTCTATGTCACCAGAACAGATAATAGTCTACACACAGACAACCGCCTATGTTGTTGCCTGGGAAATGCTCTATAAAACTAGAGCAGCTTATAGTGTACACACAGACAACCTCCTATGTTGTACCCTCGGCAATGCTCTATACCACTAGAGCAGCTAATAGTCTACACATAGACAACCTTCTATGGTGTACCCTGGGCAATGCTCTATACCACTAGAGCAGCTAATAGTCTATACACAGACAACCTCCTATGTTGTAGCCTGGGAAATGCTCTATAACACTAGAGCAGCTTATAGTGTACACACAGACAACCTGCTATATTGTACCCTGGGCAATTTTCTATGTCATCAAAGCAGCTAATAGTCAACACACAGACAACCTCCTATGTGTACCCTGGGCAATGCTCTAAGTCACCAGAGCAGCTAATAGTCTACACATAGACAACCTTCTATGGTGTACCCTGGGCAATGCTCTATACCACTAGAGCAGCTAATAGTCTATACACAGACAACCTCCTATGTTGTAGCCTGGGAAATGCTCTATAACACTAGAGCAGCTTATAGTGTACACACAGACAACCTGCTATATTGTACCCTGGGCAATTTTCTATGTCATCAAAGCAGCTAATAGTCTACACACAGACAACCTCCTATGTGTACCCTGGGCAATGCTCTAAGTCACCAGAGCAGCTAATAGTCTACACATAGACAACCTTCTATGGTGTACCCTGGGCAATGCTCTATACCACTAGAGCAGCTAATAGTCTATACACAGACAACCTCCTATGTTGTAGCCTGGGAAATGCTCTATAACACTAGAGCAGCTTATAGTGTACACACAGACAACCTGCTATATTGTACCCTGGGCAATTTTCTATGTCATCAAAGCAGCTAATAGTCTACACACAGACAACCTCCTATGTGTACCCTGGGCAATGCTCTAAGTCACCAGAGCAGCTAATAGTCTACACATAGACAACCTTCTATGGTGTACCCTGGGCAATGCTCTATACCACTAGAGCAGCTAATAGTCTATACACAGACAACCTCCTATGTTGTAGCCTGGGAAATGCTCTATAACACTAGAGCAGCTTATAGTGTACACACAGACAACCTGCTATATTGTACCCTGGGCAATTTTCTATGTCATCAAAGCAGCTAATAGTCTACACACAGACAACCTCCTATGTGTATCCTGGGCAATGCTCTAAGTTACCAGAGCAGCTAATAGTCTACACATAGACAACCTTCTATGGTGTACCCTGGGCAATGCTCTATGTCACCAAAACAGCTAATAGTCTACACACAGACAACTTCCTATGTTGTACCCTGGGCAATGCTCTATGTCACCAGAGAAGCTAATGTATACACACAGATAGCCTCCTATGTTGGACCCTGGGCAATGCTCTCTGTCACCAGAGCAGCTAATAGTCTACACACAGATAACCTCCTATGCTGGACTTTGGACAATACTCTATGTCACCAGAGCAGCTAATAGTCTACACACAGACAACCTCCTATGTTGGACCTTGGGCACTGCTTAATGTCACCAGAGCAGCTAATAGTCTACACACAGACAACCTCCTATAGTGTACCCTGGGCAATGCTCTATGTCACCAGAGCTGCTTATAGTCTACACACAGATAGCCTCCTATGTTGGACCCTGGGCAATGCTCTCTGTCACCAGAGCAGCTAATAGTCTACACACAGACAACCTCCTATGGTGTACCCTTGGCAACGTTCTGTCACCAGAGAGGCTAATAGTCTACATATAGACAACCTCCTATGTTGGACCCTGGGCAACGTTCTGTCACCAGAGAGGCTAATAGTCTACATACAGGCGAACGAACCTGGATGTCATGTACCTACAAGTCATAAATGTCATACGATAAAAACAAAAAAAATATTGTAATTACAGTATTCTAAAATTTCTTATTACTCTTTTTATTTCCAAATCTTACGTAAAAAAATAACTATACGATTATTATAATATAATTTACCAATTCGTAAAAAATTACATAAGTTATACAAAGGGTGACCGAAAATCTTACGATACCTTACATTGGGGAAGATGCGGGTCGAAAATCATTAAAACAAGCCTTACGTAATTTAAGGACGGCCCCAAGGGCTATCTTAATATAGTTAAAAATTTGACAAATGGATGTGCCCTCAAACCCAAAAGATCGGGTCCTACAATTCTTTCTATACCTGGCAACATACTAAATGGTTTGATTCGATTAGTTCCAACTTGATACTAACAGATGTTGTATGGTCAAACCTAGTTTGTTTTCTTCCCTCCATATATTCCAACTATAGTCATAACAATTTAGTGTGATTAACTAAAGTCTTATTTTTTGAAAATTCAACATTAAAAAGAATAATTATAATGGCCTTTGTTTATATATGGAGGTAATTTTACATGATAGATAAAAATTTAATAAACCTTTCTTATTACATAAAACATATCCCATGTCCATCTGATGAAAAATAAGAATCGTTATTATGACTCCTGTGTCATAACTTGTAGAGGTGGAACTGAAATAATACTTCCCAATTTCAGTATTACTACCCATCCAGGCTATCCTCATATTTACACATATTATAAAGGTAGGAGAAAACACTTAGCTTAAATACACCACCGTTTGTGCGTAGGGTGAGTGGGAAACCATTTGGTTGAAAATTAACTTCAGTAAAATTGATCAGGTTTCAAATCTCAACCCAACTTTCAATGGACAAACGGACGAAAAGAGAGTGGTGCCTTTGTTAATGCGCTCAACGCCATCATTCCAAACATTCAGCTGTCACAACTACCCACATCGGTGGTCACGTGGACTAGGTGTCAAGCTCATAATATTGCCGGTGATGTGAGCCCAGAGTTTGGATACCAGATGAGTGTAATCTACTTAGGGAGGTTTCCATAAACGTTTTCACACTCTCCCTATATGCAAATGTGAACTCCTGGATATATATTATTACCCTTATATAAATCCACATGGCTGACTCACTCACTGACATTAATGTTTACCCACTTCCAGATGAGCTGGAAGCCTGAGATTTGGCAAACTTATAGCTTCTAGCCTGTAATCGGCAGGAAACTTACAAAAAATTATAATTTTTTACCCCCGAAAAAAATTCAAAATTTTGGAGCAACTCTAAAGTTGGTGCAAACCTTTCTCTGGAGGTCTATGGTGGTTAAAGGGTAAGACTTATCGAAAAAGGCTCTGGAATTACAATAGTTTACATCCACTTGCAAAGAAAACTCACCGAGGGTTTGGGGGCGGAGCTCACTACCCGTCAACCCCCACGACAGGCGTCCTTCTTCCCGATTGGCTCTAGTCTAAAATCTCTGCTCAACAAGTTAGAGCAACACACAGGGGATCTAAGGGCCCCGTGATCAATTATCGGCGAGGGTTCTTGATAGGAATTATCTTTGGTACAGATACAGCCGATCACAAAGGTACATATTAATTCAAATTCCCGTTTCAAGGTGGAATTTTAAACAATATTTCAGTTAATATTCACCTCAGTGGCCGAGTTATTTCATGCGTCACTATCATTTTAGACTGGCCTGCTGATTATAGGGAGATCGGGGTTTGAACCCCTGTAGCGTCTACAGAGTTTTTTTCCCTAGATGATTTACCACTCTCCTTCCAGGCAAATGAGGGTAGACTACCTATATGCGTATGGCCTGAACTGAAACTAAGCCTCGATTAATCTTCACTGCGTTAGTGGGATTGTTTCCCTTCCCAGTGATATATATATATATAAATATATTAACGGTCTGGGGTCTGGATACTGGGCTTTAACCACAGCTAAGCCACGTTTATTAAAGCCGACACAGATAGCACAATTGATACACATGTGTTTAAATTATAATCAAGTAAATATATAAACAATTTAATAAACAAAGTGTATTGTTATATAAGTAGTGATAGAGGACCTAGTGATTTAGGGGTAAGGTGTCAAAATTTTTTTGTTAAGAGTCCAAGGTTTAAATCCCGGTCCCGGTACAGATTTATCCGATTACCAAACCCTTCCTTCACCCTTAGTAAAATGTGTGGTTTCACGCTTAGTGAATGTGGGGAACACCAGGCCCCCCACCGTGGTTCGGAACCCACGTTTAACTGTAAGTCCCCTCTTATTTAAGCCACCATCATTCTCATGGATCATCCTATCATCTGGGGATAGTGGAATTCACCTTAATGGCGTCCCCCACATCAGTGAGGAATTCCTCCAAACGCCGGGAGTTAAGGTCGAATGGAGATCTAGAGCATTTGATCCCACCCCCATATGACTATTCATTGTCGGAATTTAAGTCTGATATAGCGATGTTGCCTGCTTGGTGAATTTATAACAATTCACTGAAGAAGGTTTCATCCTTTTAACTTGACGCACTTAAGTCCTATCACACTAATACTCCAATAAACGAAATAGGAAGGGAGGGAATAATTAAGCAGTTCCCACAAGAGTCGTCTTGAATAACTTTCTGTTAGCACCATTTTTAAAACTCGAGAGATAAAACGTAATACTAACATGGGAAATCATATCTGGACTTGCCGTTACGTCATAGGTAGGAAACTTCCTTGAACTTAGTCGACGTTTACAAATACTGAACTATCTAAAAAGTAGTTTGATATTTTAAAATATGTTCATGTACAAATGGAGGCAATAGGTATCATTAAAGAGGTTGCTAGAAAACAAAAACCTTTAATTCTAATTTGTAAAGTTTTAAAATAAATGTAAAAAAATATTGAATTAGCTCGCTTACAACATAGTTCAAGACGAAGTTACGCATTTTAAAATTCAAATTAAATAGCGTGGAAAATAGATCTAGCTTTATTCAAACAGATGAATTCATATTTGAATATGGTCGCAACAGAAAACTCTAATATGAGGATGGTTTTACTATTTGCGATGGTTCATAGCTGCCATTTTCTAAATTAATACTGAAGTAAAAGGATATTTTCCTTCAGGCGGTGGTGCCTTTAACTCATATATTAAAGGTCACGAGTTTTTAAGGGGATGGATCACCATGAGACATGAGCGCGGCCGGTTTCTAAGACGATTTTTCTGTTTTTAATCAGATATTTACTACTGTAAAGATCAACTCAATTGCATGGTTTATTTTTTATTAATATCTACCCAGTCAACTCAAAATTAACTTTAAAGAATAATTTAATGAACACTGCATAAAACAAATAGGGCTTGTCAGTGAAAAGTGGGAAGACTTAGACTAAAACTGTTTACATTATATTACAACAAAAACATTTATCTATCATTTACTACAATTTAACGCAAGTTAAAAGTTAAATATTAGTAAGCAGATTTGTTTAAATGATTCTTACATGATCATATGTTCTTGGTTTAATGTTTTTTTTATCATGCAAAAAAGTATAAATCTAGTAAGTATGATTGAGAATAACTATCGTTTTAAATCTTAACTTCCTTATTGTTCTAAACTAAAATAAAATTGTATAAATTTATTATAATTAAAATTTTGTTTGGGGTGCTATATGCTGCGACCTATTGGTGTAAGGTTGAACAAGATGAGTCTCTCGTGAAAACTCAAGGCAGTGATGCCAAGCGTTTCACTGCTATACACAGATGTTAGCAGGAATAATATCAATTCGACTACGTTCATTTATGAATGCGACGTGTTTTGCAATGGAAGCCGTTTCTGTAAAAAGAGATCGAATGAAATAAAATAAAAAACGACTATATCTCTAAACCAGAGGAAAGAAAAATAAATGTTCTCCTCTTGTGAATTAGATTAAAGAAAAAGGTGCTATGAAATTACTATCGTTTCTGCATGGAAAATACAATATTAATACTGTAATTTAGAATCCATCCATTAATTTCAAATTATGTGCGTAGAATACCTAATTAATATAATTACGGGACTCGCTTTGGTGACCGCATGATCTAAGGCACTAGTCTCACAAAAAACTGGACTGCCGAGGACGGGGATCCTGGTTCAATCCCAGTTCCACTCACCCTCCACGCAACTCTGAGTCTATGTGATAAAAAATAAACCTTACTCTGGTCTAACGCATTAGCTTAATTCGTACATCGGTGTAAAGCCCACTTTCGCTCGGTTCACTCAGGTGTACTAATCAAATACTTTGACCCTACCTTTGGTGATATGATCTGTAAACAGTCAATAACTTGGTATTGTTAATCCAGGGCTATCTAAATAATTATGGACCATTGTCGATTTTAACAAATAATACACTTGTGAAATAAATAAATGTCTTGAAACTATATTGTTATCAATTGTGAAGGTAGATATCGAATGAGGATTGGGGGCCTAGTGAACATGCCTTGACCACCTCTATTTTGAAATAAATAAAATTAACACAGTTCCATATTTCATTTTGACAATTATTATTTGGCACAGTAAATTAATCATAAATATCATTCTTACCTACTCGCACCCCTCGGGTTCCATAGCATGCCAAAGAGATGGAAATAATGTAAGCTTTAGAGAGGAAGGGGAGGGGGGAACACAAATGCTAAGATGAGGATGTTACTCAACAAATATAAGAATGTGCATTGTAAAGATTATTTCCATGTCATTTTATTGTTCTTGTGATATTAGAAATACTTCTCATCTTTTTACCTTAAATGTTATCCGTAAATTTACAATAATGAAGTAGTGTGGATATTAAATAGAGTTAATTTAGAAAAAGTTTTCCTAAATTTGCGTGGACGGAATGAGCAATCACGAAGAAAAATGAACCGAATTTGGTAGCACAGGTCCGTCATAAATAAAAATTAAAAACATAATTTTAAGTGTGTTCATTGCAGAAGTATTAATTAAGTACTTTGAATGTATAAAGCTGTAGAATGCATGTATTATTATATACTGTGTGCAGCAAAACTTATAAAATAGCAAGTGGTGTGTAGATATTTATGAACACCCCTGACCCAAAAGTAATTGATAAGGGACACATAGATTATAAAATTATCATGCTTCAATGTAAAACTTGTGTGTAAACCTATCATATTTGGTCAAAATTGATAAATAGATATTTTACATATAATTGAGTGATAAACCTTTTCTCACAGTATATTTCTATGTGTTTTATTGTAATTTTAATTAATGATTTTTTGAGTAAGTTTTTATAGGTTTTGTAGTAGAGGCGTTAAAGGTTATCTATGTAATATTTATTCCATACAAGTTATCCATTTTTAAAATAAAATGTTTCTTTTTGCAGAAAAAGGTTTTATATGATATCTTCAAATTTAAATATATATATATATAATATGTATTTTATAATATTATAATTTTATTTGAATTAAATATATAAATATAATATCATGTAGTCGGGTTAAAATATTTTCTTTCAGTAGGAAAATTCCCAGATTCAAATTCTTGTCAAATAAACAGATAATTTTTGAATAGATTTTGTTTTTCAACAATTACGCTAATGTCTTTAGGGATACCGGAGGTCATATTCATTGGAAGTATAACCGTATTTGCGGGGAGGTTGCGGGTATAACCAGTTTGTAAAAACCAACCTTAGTACACCCGACCGAGATTCGAACTTCTATCTCCACGACATATGCAGTCTAGTCTACTGCAAAATTAGCACTTTAGACCACGTTGTCCCCAAAGCAGGTGTTATACATATCAAAATATGTTTAAACGGATAAAGCTATATTTGATAATCTAATATAATTAATAAAAATAGATTAAAAGAGTTTAAAATTCTTGATAGTTACAAGATCCGTGGTTTAACTATAGGGTAGTGGCAAAATGCCGCAGGCCCCCGCTAAAAATAGGACTCTCCACACAGGTCAACCCTCCCAAAATTAATTTAGAGGGATGATAAAGTTGTATTTTAATTCTATTTTTGTTTCGCAATGATCTAATTATTCATTCAAAAATGACTCAATAGTCACTTTATTACGCATAATTTATCATGTACAAAAAATGTATATACATATTTTTCTTTAAAATCAATAGAAACAGCCGAAAGGTCATTTTTGAAACTTTACTAAAATTTATTTAAGAACCACATTAATCAAGAAAGGTTGCAGGTATTAGCTATGTTGTCTGATGACCAACTGCCCGTAGCTTGTCCTTGGAGGAAATGAAGACAATTTCACAGAGATCAATGATTGTTTAGTCTTTATAAATGTTAATATTGATAAATGATGAAGATTTGTTATAATACTAATTAATATTGTATTATTTAATTCAGATTAAGTTTCTATAAATTATTGTTAAACTTTTAAGCAACAATTTAATCAACTTTTTTTGCTGTATAGTAATGCACTTAACGTGGTTTTTCATCAAAGGTTTTTCACTCTTATATCTTCAAGCAAATGTGGGTTCACTTCCTCTAAATCCAGCCTACCTAATCTATATTATTACGTATTATAAAAGAAACCCAATAATAAATGTCAAAATGTTTTTTATATTCTAAAATTATACATAAGATTTGGGGAGGGTTGGGTCTATTCTTTCTTGGGAAGACCCACCATGTCCCATTACTAAATAGATACGCCTTTGTACATGTTAAAAGCTAATATTGGTAAAGCTAGTTTTACAATAGGAATTTTTAGTGAATCTCTAAGCTTATATTAAATAATAATGATAACATTATTATTTAGTGTCTGGCTTATGTAACACAAGAATGAAAATAAAAAAACACAATTTCTTATTTATAATGTATACGTATATCTCTTCCCCCTGTCCCCCTTACTTTTAGGGCTCTAACAATTTTCAAGGAGGGTCCATACCTCTGACCTTCAATTTTATATGTCCATGAACAAAAGGTTTAAAAAATAAAAATACTTCTATGTCAATTAATAAGATATTTTTATTTCCATTATTATTATTACTGTTATTATCATTTGGATTTTTATATTTACCATCAAAAGTGACGTATGAATCCTTTAAAAAAAATTAAGTCACCATTGTGACTTTCAGACACTGTCCTCACTCCTCATAGGTTGGGTTAAGTCAGACGCTGAGGAAATGATCTACATTCTACGGTGTGTCTGTCGATAGTTTTGTATCAAGTGTTTCTCATTGTGAGTGAACTGTGAAGGAGGGGAGGGTTGATGGGGCGGGGTATTACCACATATTTCTCCTCCACTCCTATCCCACTTTAAATGTGCCTTCCTCCAGTTTGTTAAACTTACCTCTGATATACTATAGTTAGAAGCTGAAAGATGGTTTGCATCAAACTTAAAAAATATTCTATAACAATCTATTATTATTTCTAAATGCTTAAGGGACACCTCAAATAGCTTTTAGTGACATTCCATTTTCAAATATTTTCCATTTTCTTGGAGTCAATCCCCTAAAAACTCCTCAAAAATATTTTTTTACAAACTTCTTCCCCAACACTAATAAGTTTCGTAGACAATCTTGGTACTCATCACAATAGTATTTTTTTTTCATTGTGACTTACTACCCGTTTGAGTTATACACATTCATCAATTTACCCTAATTAACTAGGAATGAGGAAGGTGACATTTTAGATTGAATGTACTTATAGTTGCGTAGATTGAGAGTTGGGAACCATTTTAGGGAAAGATACCCTAATTACACCCGACTGGGATTTGAACTTCTTTCGTCCCACCACCAGCAATCCTGTCTAATAGTGTGTGTTACCCACCATGTTTAACTGATATGCTGAAGATGGGATATCACGGTTCGATTGCGGTTTAGTGGTTTTCCCTAAATAGTTTTCCACTATCCCTCCATGAAAATGTGGAAGCACTTCCTCTTAATTTAACCTTCCCAATGCCTAACACATTAGAGTAATTATTACATTAGCGTTAATCCCGATCGGGTAGTAAGACGTGGTGCGTCTCATTTCAAGGAAGGAAGGTAAAGTATATTTGATAAGGTGTCCTTTATACTGATCAGAAAAAAACAATACACTTAATTTTATTTTTCTAGATGTGTGTGGATCAAGTTATGGTTTACCTTTCTAACTCATTTGACATTAAATAGTACCAATAAAACAATTAATTACTTGAATATATTTTTATTAGCACCGCGTCTTACCAATCTCACGGCTATATATGCTTATGTACTAACTATGCCAATCTTTTTGGGGATTAGAAAGTTTTTCATTCATAGAACGTTCACTCGCATTAGCTGGGAGGACAAGTGGAAAACCCCTGACATCGGCAGCCTAGTGAGTCTATTGCGA
>CABFOW010007439.1:0-24059 GCA_902141385.1 Timema californicum | reverse complement strand
CCGCGTCTTACTACCCGTTCGGGTTATATGCTTTAAGTACTAATTACGCTAATGGATTAGGAATTGGGAAGGTTGAATTAGAAGAAGTGAACCCGAATTTTCGTGGAGGGAGAGTGGAAAACTAGTTAGAAAAAAAACCAGTTCACCCAACCGAGATTCGAACCTCGATCTCCCCGTCCTCAGTAGTCGAGCTCAACATGACTAGCGCGTTAGCCAACTACGCCACTGAGGCGGGTTGCTAGCTTAAACATAGAAACAAATCAACTCTTAACTAAATGGCATGGTGTAACAAATATAAATATTAGGGCTGAAGTGAGTGTATACCAAACAAACTAAAGATCGGAGGTTAAAAGAATATAATTAATTTGGACATTGTTTCATAACTTTATTCTCTATATTTAAGTATTTGCCTTTGGCCATTATATTAGCAGGCTCAAACATATATTTTACTGATGTTATTTTGTAGAGGTAAGTACATTTCTTTGACTGGGGTAAAAAATTGTTATTGGAGTGTTGGCATTGTTAATTCGCATTTAAATAAATAAAATTGGCTATAAATTGCATTTTAAAAAAGGTCAAGTAATTAATTTCTCGGAAATATCTTATTTGGTTTAAATTCGCGTATATACGAGTATTATTAATTAGAAAATGTTACAATGAACTTTAAATATGTCTTGATTGCTATTTTTGTGTTCAAGTAGGAATGTATAAAATCCCGTCTCATGAAATTTGGGTGACGCATGCATTTCTTACTTACGTACTTACTTACTCTATGGCACTAGGAACTCGAAAGTTCATTGACGCACTTACAAAAGTACGCCACCTATCCCTATCTTGAGCTAGTTCTATCTAGTCCCCCTCATTAAACTCTATCCATATTTGAGCTAGTTATATCCAGTTCACCTCACTACACCCTATATATTTCAGGTCCATTCTTATGCTATCCTCTCATCTGCGTCTAGATCTTCCCAATGGTCCTTCCCATTCTTAAGAACCAGGTATTAGAACGCCTTAAGTTTCTACTCTTAATAAATCACATGCATTAAAATAACAGTACTTTAGGTAATACAATATGGCAATAGTTATCCTATCCATGAAGTGAACATTCATTCTGTATTTTAGACAGTAGATACATGAAATTGTAATCAAATAATTGATTCGTTTCAAGATGTGATTGACGACCATTTTTCCTTGAAGGTGACTTACCACTTTGACATTGTGTCTAAACAGCACGTAGCGAAGGTCACTAGAGAATTTGTATCCTTTCACTCCAAGCTGCCTCTGTAAACAGTACACATGAAGTATAGTCATATCGGCACAGGAAGAGTTGTTTATAAAATATGAATAGCTACTGAGAGGAAGAAAACTTTTTAAGCTATGTTTTATTTTGTTACTTAATCACCAAGGATATTAAACAAAAACTTTCCTGATAGACTCTAAGCACACATAATACTCGTATTGATTTAACTCTGCAGACTGTAATAGGGGAATCTCCAATTTCACAAATTAATAATATATCTGTAGCTATGTCAAAAATAGAACCCGCAATCCTAATCTCAGAAGACAAACTTTCTTAGGAACCCCGTTTGAGAAAATACAAACATATGTTTTTGCTGCCAACATTGATAATATTTTCTTATATCATTGATGTTACGATATTGATATATATCAAAAGTGACAGCTACAGATCACTTGATTTGACGTATGAATATGTGAAAGTAAAACTAATAGCTTTTAAAGCTTTAAAATCACGATCTTGCTATGAAAATCAGGGTACTAACTGGGATAATAAATGACACCTATTTTTGTAAGATTATAATTATTTTAAGGCTTATTCTGGCAGGCAGTTAACCCACGCTTGTACATTTCCTTGGAAGTCAAGAGTGTTGGGTTGCCATCCTGCTGAGAGTAGCATAAATCTCATATAGATTGAATCCTGTTGACGAGTGAGCACGGTACAACCGATGGACCTTCCTGGCTGGTGAAAATCGAGATCAGCAAGTTTGGTGTGTAAGAATAACACATGGTGGTTGAATGTTGGAAGCTATGCTGAGTACATGTGTGGCGGTATCTAGCACGTCTGACGAAATGACGATATAAAATGTGATCTGGTGGTTCACCCCACCGGAGGGTCGATCGCGGGTCTACAGAAAGGTTGCGAGACCGTTATCGTGCCTACTCCCTCGTGATGGGTGGTTTATCCGGTTACTCATGTAGTAGTTTAGCATCTGACTAGATTAATAAATATATCTTATTGGACTAACTTTCCAATCTCATTCTCCACGAACCATCCATTCCAACCCCTACCGCTCGGGGTCCATCCTAACCATGGAAGTCCCTACGGTGACGCAGTAGTGCTGTAGTCAGGGTTGGCTACCGGGCACCTAGATAAAACCAGTGACCTTACACAGTTTTGTCAGAAGTAAGGAAATGAACGTTACATGTTTTTATTTTTACTAGGGAATGATATGCAATAAGTTACTTCGTTTTTAATAACCTAGGATACAATTATAAGGATAATTAATGTTAAGGTAATACACCAGCATTCTCCTAAAGAAAGATATAAAAATAATCTATTGGGGGCTGTAGCTCAAAGAACCAAATATTTATTACTATTAAGGCCCTTGGCCCTATCAAGTGCAAGTCTAAAACCTAATTTTTGGGATGGTGGGTGGGAGGGGGAAAGACGAGACATGGCTTCACAACCCACTAAGGTATACTTCCGCGCCAACAAGAAGAGATGGACCACGGAAACCGTAGATGGCGCTAGCTACTGGACAGGTCTTGCGTAAAAATCATACGTTTGGAAATGTCAGTTTTCTCGAGAACGAGTGGAATTTTTATGTTAATATTTTCATCTCCTCTTTTAAGATGATGTACCTATGTTTATTAGGTGTTACATTTTACATTTTTTGCCATGCAACCAGCAGTTTTTTATTGAAAAATGTAAAAATTATTGATATTTGGTCACTGTTAAAATGATATAGGAGGTGTGTATATAAAAAGTATAACTTAATCAACAAGTTTCTATTCTTGAATAAATGTTTCCGAAAATAAAACTGCAAAACAATAAACAAATTCTTGAAGATAACCGTTTGTTCCCGTGGCTCTGCAATCACCTTATGTAACAAACTCCATTGTTATTGAAAGATTAATTTAGAGGGCAGGAACTAAGTTTGTTTGTATAAAATGTATACTCACATTAATGTGGTGGTATGATAGGAAAATCCCATATTATTAACAAACTACCCGGCCAATATTTGATCCTTCACTAGCTATCCATTTATATTGGGAGCCTAACGCCTATGACCGTGTAACCATTGGTATGAGTATAATCATTGTCGTTAATCTAGTTCTGCTGAATGTTGGTTTAGATTCATTTGAAAATGTAATCAAATCGAGTGGCCCCATTTTATTCCCGTAACACAATGATATTCAAAACCCATTAATGGTTTAGAAATGCAATCTATATGGAAAAACTTGAATGGGCTACATAAAAGCCGAGTATGTATGGCTATGTTGTTTACCAGAGTATTCGAAATGATACAATAAAATAAATGAATGTAAATAAGGTATATTAAACTTATGTTTTATGTGCATTGAATGGAAACTACATTCTAGAAAGAAAGGAATAATTCGAATATACAGTACATGATTAATTTTAAAGTATAAAACATGTAACTTAAGTAAATTTTTTAAATATGTAGTCCTGTATGCATTTATTTATTTTTTCCTTCTTCCCCACGTATCGTACTGATAGTTCGAGACCCGCCTCGGTGGTGTAGTTAGCTAACGCTCTAGTTGCGTTAGACTGCCGATGACGAGGAGATCGAGGTTCAAATTTCAGTTGAGTGAACTGGGGCTGGTTTTCAATAAATGGTTTTTCACACTCTCTCTCTCTCTACGCAAATGTGGGTTCACTTCCACTATATTCAAACTTCCCAATTCTTAGCCCACTAACGTAATTAGTACTTGAGTTTATAGCCCGAACAGGCAGTAAGACGCGGTGCTGAATAATAATTTTAAAAAATAGTTCAAGATATACGCATTTTATTTACTCTTATGAGTTAAGGAATATTGTGTAATTTCGAGGAAACGTTCTCGCATGTTCATGGAGGAATATTGGGAAGAACCATCCATCGGGATACACAATTCGACCTCCTTTCCATTGGAAATCCAGAGTATGCGAGCCTAGCATAAATTCTGCGGTCTCATTGATGTGGGTGGGATGCAATAAAGGTTCAATTCTTTAGTACAGTCCCATTTGCAATGGAAGAACTCTATCAGAAAGATCTACTTTCACGCATTCATACGTCAACCATCAAATCACGTGGTTTATTTATGTAGCTATTTTGATAGAATATATTATCAAAACCTATAAAATTACACTAATAATATATTAAAATATTTCCAACGTTTACCACAAAACATGTTTGTATTTTCTAAAAGATACTCCACATAACCTGATGTATTTCTTTTATAACTGCTCCAGGAAATCTATGAATGTTGCTCATTTTACAAGTATTTTTAACGAGATAAAAACTTAAATTCAAAAATAAAAATAAACACTTTAGTTTGCACATATTCATCTATTTGTTTGATTAGTATTTCAAAGAGGATTCAAGCCTAGTAGGCATCAATTTAAATTCCTAATAATAATAATTTAATTTAATAGCTTAATCTAAACATATATAATATAGTCACTTTTTTCCTAACAATAACTAGTTTCTGCATCCATATAGATATAGGCATCATAATATTCAGAGAATAGAGTTTTTGTTTTTTAAAGACCGTGCCTTACTACACGTTCTGGTTATACTTCAGAAAATAGCCAATGATGTACTGTACTTAAGCCTATACAACCTATTAAAGAGTAGTTTTAAAAAGTTTGAATTTGTCTAGTAAAAACAGTCAAAACATAAAAACTATTTTATTTTACATGCCTTTATGTCAATTATGTTTACTATTGTTTCCCACTAGAAAACTGGAATTTGTTTACGTTATCGAAATGCAGTTGGTTAAGTAAATTTATTTTAAAACTTATTTTTGGATTTTAGTAACCTTATTTATTTATGTATACACTCGTTCATACTTCAACAAATATGTCGACGTGTCTAAAGTACTTTTTTATATTATTTTCTGTAATCTTTTGGATAAAGTCTGTTCGCCAGCAAGGCGTAAAATTCGGTATTATCAGAGGTACAACTGTCTAACCAGAGGTACAACTATGTATAACAGGGGGTACAACTATGTCTTACCAGGGGTACAACTCTGTCTCACCAGGGGCACAACTATGTCTTACCAGGGGTACAACTGCGTCTTACCAAGGGTACAACTCTGTCTTACCAGGGGTACAACTCTGTCTTACCAGGGGTATAACTCTGTATCACCAGGGGTACAACTCTGTCTTACCAGGGGTACAACTCTGTCTCGCCAGGGGTACAACTCGGTATCACCAAAGGCACAACTATGTCTTACCAGGGTGTGGTTTGTGACGAGAGGGGTAACAGTGTCGTTGGTGGTGTCGAGCACGACAAGACCCCCGTCGTCCGCCTGGTAGACGAACTTTGTGTGTGAAACCCAGGTGGGAGAGAGACGGTAGGGGTTGAGGTCACCTTCCAGGTACTCGTCCAGTTTCATCCGACGGCCGCTCCAGTAGAGCAGCTCGTCCACGTAGCCCAGTAGATATATGGCTGTCAGTATACCCGCGATCACCAGCCCGATCACCAACAGCGACAGCACAATGCTGCGCCAGTTGTGACCCTCGCTGGCCCCCGGGTACACCAGGTCCTGGAACACCAAGTCGTGTTAGGGGTCACTAGCTCGATTGCCGTCAGGGGTACAAGTGCCCACTTAGAAGATAACTTTAGGAGGAAATATCCTCACCCTCATCGGTGGTCACATGGCTTAGTACGTCATTCTGAATGTTATAATGTATCGTCGGCTGATAGGGAGATTGCGACTCGAATCCCGGTTGAATGTACTGAGGGTGGTTTTACCTAAATAAATTTCCACTTGTCTTTCATTTATATACGGGTACATTTCATATAAAATTCTAACTTCCTTAATCCCTATTAAAATAACGTGATTAATATGTGTGAATAGCCCAAACGGATTCTAAGGCGTCATTAAAAAACAAACTTTCTCAGGGGAGACAGCCGGAATCAAGCTCTGGTAGTTTTGTTTTCCCAATTATACATTAAGGCTCTAGGTCCTGTAGATTGCAAGTCTAAAACCTAATTTGTGGGATGGTGGGCGGGAAGGTGAAAGGGATGGCTTGTCTTCACAGTCGACCAAAGTATCGTTCCGCGCCAACAAGAACAGATGGATCATGAAAGCCGTAGATGGCGCTAGCTACCGAACAGGTCTTGGGGAAAAATCATGTGTTTGGAAATATCACTTTTCTCGGGAACGAGTGTAATTTTTATGTTAATATTTTCAACACCCCCTCTAAGATAATGTATTGATGTTTATTAATGGTTACATTTTTTTTTATGAAGCTGGCAGTTTTCTATTGAAAAATGTCAATTTTATCGATATTTGATCACTGTTAAAATTATAGAGGAGTTGTGTATATATATAAAAAATAACTTAATCAACATTCTTATATTATTGAACAAACCGTTTCCGAAAAGAAAATTGCAAAACAATAAACATTATTGAAGATAGCCGGTTGTTCCCATGGATCTGCATTTCCACGACAAATGAAGTGTCAATCACCATAACAGTTTTTACAGCAATTATTTGGATTTGTCAAGGGACTAGCCCTAATCTGTCCATGACAATACTCTTACAGCAAATCTCCCACGTTCCATTTTAAGATTCCAAATTATACCGAACATTTCCTTTTAACAGATTGGCTCAGTTTTCTAAACGGCAACACAAATTATTGTTATTGTTCACAAGTTAAGGTAGGCGAGTAATTTAGTTAATGTTTACAAATTTGTTTGCAATTTAAACTTTATGAACGTTTACATATGGAGCTTGACACTCAAAACACACAAAATATTAGTGAGAAATGGTTTTCGTATTATTTTCCATAATATTTAAATTTAGATATTAACACTTTTAAAATCAACTTAAAGTGAACTAGTCAATTACGTTTTTTTAATAGTTGATAGTAAGCGAAAAAATAATAGCAGCAAATATGTTTAAATGAAAAAATAACTCACAGTTTTAGTCATTTCTTTTAACATGTTTAATAAGTTCTTAAGCAAAGGAGTAGATTAATTAAAAGTAAATACACTCACAGTAATAAATTAAATATTGAAAACCTCCCCCCAATGAACGTGACAGAGATTCAAACCCTGATCTAATTCACTGGTAATTCAGTATATTCGAATAGACTGAAAAATGATACCTGGTAACGGAAATCTAATCCGGGACCTCTGGCTTAGCACGCTAACTCCCTACCACTTTCTTATTGAGGGATCATCCCATTTTCAGTGTCAATCATCACTCATATTTTAAGGCAAATTCTGTGATGGACGTGTGGATACCATCGGTTACTATTAGCTATCATTGATTTCACAGTCACCGGCGACTCGGTTGTGACATTATGTTGCTAAGAGTACTTGGACTTTCATAATTAATTTATATTAAAGCGTTGCTTTATTCCATCTAATTAGATATATAATGTCATAGCTTGCAGGTCATGTTTTCAAAAACATAAATTGTTTTACCAGTTAGATTCACATAGAGTAATGGCAAAACTATTAACATAGGGTACACACCCCTCCTTTTTTGGTATATAATGGGTTTTAGACTTTTCAAGAAGAAGGAGGGGGAGAGGGGTTGGACGCCAGTTGTTAAGGGGCTACTTCAAAGTGCTTTAAATACTTAGCTACCAAGTTAGAGAAACTTGTGGGGATAACATCCCACGGTTTGAGTCCCTGTTCAGTACAGAGGAGGACGCCCCAATCCATCTTACAAGTCTTGAGTTAGACAACAACCACTCGACGCCGGGCGGCCGTGTGTTCGAGACCAGCTAAAGTTATAACACCGAAGATAGGTCAGGGTGCGGAACTACTGAGTAGGGACATTGATAAAACAAGAACCTATTTCAAAACCCTTTCAAATAGTTATATAACCTACATCACATTACTATAAACTCGTATATATTTTCCCTCTTTCTTTATGTGGGCTTTCTTCATCAAATTTACTCTTGGTAGTTGATTTTTCCTTTTTCTTTAGTTTTAGCAATTTCCTTTATTATAAAATTATTTAGCCATTGGGCCACCTCATTTTTAAACATTAAACACTCGTATGGTAACTAATCTATTTCAATTAAAAAGATCAAATGAACCTCACAATTATTTGCCGCTGTCTACCCAGTACCCATCCCACTAAGCCATCCTGACACGTAAGCCTACGGATCAGGCGGAATAGTGACAATAACATGATGTTGGGTACACCCAAGGAAAGTACTGATTTCCTTATTAATATGCCACTTTAACGGGGAATCAAATTCGAAACACACTCGGTTGATTTTGTTCGAAGTGGCGAGTACGTTGAAAGACTGTGTGGACACTTACCGGTGAATGTCACCCCCTTTTCCCCGCCCCCTATTTCCGGATATAACCCCAAAACTACTGCAACGCTCATTAAGTTGATTGCTGGAACTGAGGGGAGTGCGCGAGGGTTGGCTCATAAAGCGATGACCTTGTCTCCTGGCACAAGTTCATGGACAATACTTAATGACCTGGTCTTCAGCCTCATTTAGGACGATAATTACACACTTGATGCGTTACTGAACGGGTCCGGCTCTGTTAACACCCTGAATGACGGACAATGGGGTCATTATTTGATGGTTCAAACTCATTTGGAGGGAGGGGGGAGGAAGTTTGGCATAATTTTACGATCATTCCTCTAATTTGAACATGTTTAACATCGCTTGCGCGAATGAAAACGTCATTACAAAGTCTAAAATTAATAAAAGTCAAATAATGTGGGTATCAAGGTTCGAATCCTGGTCGGGCCTAATGAAGGCTGTATTTCTTAAAATTGTTCCCCCACTTACCTTCCACACAAATGCGGGGGATTACCTCTATAATGCTTCCTTCCTCATTCCTACCCCATTAGATTAATTATCATAATTAAATGGTTATAGCCTGAATAGATACTAAGACTATGTGATAAAAAAATTCAGTAAATACAATGCTTAAAGCATTAATGTATACATAAATAGTTCATGATTTGTTTATATTATATTAATTTGGTTTCATTAAATGTGATGCACTATTTTTGTAATATATTTATAAAATAGCAGTATCCTTTATAAAAATGTTTGTGTTATTAAAAGAAAGAATTGAACTCCCCAAAATTAAAATAAATGTGACAAAAATTGGTAATTAGTTAATTTAAAGGATATTCTACGTACCCGTTTATAAATAGAAATAATTCTATTCCGGGATAGCGTTTAGAATAAATATTTGTTTGAGTTAATCATTGAAACGTCCGACAAAATCGACTCCTTTGACCTTGCTATCGGTATCAGAGCCAGAGCTATTCTACTTTCTAAGTTTCTAATTGCCTCCAAACACGAATCTATGGAGACCCTTAAAAATATCGAATGTAAGGCCTTGACCTACAAATAAACTTCACTCAGGACAATATTGTCGACATAAATATCCAAATTGAATGTCAGGTCTTTAGTATCCGTGTGTCAGGACAAAACCATACGCAAGTTACATTTTATTAAAACATTAATTGGATCATTTTGAGTTGAGATGGATTCCATAAATAACTAAATGGCATGTTAATAGGTGACCTGGTGGTTTAAGGGTAAGGTGTCGGACTTCTGTGTCCGAGGTTCAATCCTAGGTCCCGGCACAGATTTATCTGATCGCCAAACCCTTCCTTCACCTCTGATAAGACATCTTGTGAATGTGGGGAATGTCAAGCCTCCGCCGTGGTTTGGATTCCACGTTAAACTGTAGGTCCTCCATTTCATCTTACAATCACCCTACCATTACACATTAGAGTATAACCCTAACGGGTAGTAAGACGTGGTGATGATAATAATAATAATGTTAATACTAAACTCAGGCTTGACCTAAATTTGAACAAAGGTATTTCAGAGGCCAATCAATATCAATAATCCTAAACAGAATCGAGGTCGACAATTTAAGGAATCGAACCTGAAGTTATTTAATCCAGCTCTAAGTCTTTTTATCCAGTTAGCTACGGGAGCACAGCAAATTATCTTTAAAGCGTGGTTTATTGCGGCTGCTTACTTACCGAACGAAGGGAAAAGGCGAGTAAGGAAAGCGCAATAAACCTGTTGTATTGGTTTATCCACGGGAAGTGCGAAACTCCTGTGAAGTAGGCCACCGGGTCGCCTTTTCTATCGCGGTAAGTGCGAGAGGCTTGTGGCGGGGGTCAAGGGGAATATTGTGGTACTATCTTAAACTAGTGCAAGAAGGGGATACGTTGACACTCACTTTTCACTGCGTCTTACTACCTGTTCGGATTATACGCACATAATGTAATAAATAATCTAATGCTGTAGGGATAAGGAAGGAAGCATTTTAGATGTAATCTACCCGCATTTGCGTAGAAGGAGAATGGGCAACAATTTTAGGGAAAACAATCCTCGGTCAACTTGACCGACATTCGAACTCTGCTTTCCCCGTTTTTTCAATTGCCTGGGACATAAACATATTCAGTCCAATTTTGATAGGAAAGGTCTTACCTGATAACTATAAAAGCTATTATAACAACATTCACGTTAAATTCAGCCATCACTTTTGATAGATTTAATCACTGCCTATTAAATGACGCTAGTAAAATAGTAAAATTTATCAATTTTTGTTGTAAAAATTGTTTTTATATAAAAAAACCTTAGTTTATCACTAGTAAATATTTCGGGTCAGTAAAAAAAAACAGGCACGGAAATCGAACCCAAAACTTTTGGCATGACGCATCAATCCTATCTCCGATGAAAGGTCTAATAGCTTGTCGCGTGCTTGCGATAACTATTTATGCTTTAACCAAGGCGTGAATCGTGTACGTGTGGGAACACGTTCATAATTAAAACACTTACTATGGGTAGCAAAAAAGTATGTATGAGATTCAAGAAAAAATACTTTTCTCTTAAAGCTTAAAGATCCAAGAATATTTGGGCTGGTAGCTTATTAATATTTCCGTTTGTATAATTAATTATTATGGACGTGCGAATACTCGAAAATTCGTGTTACAGTAGCTGCTCGAACTTAAAGATTTTTACAAAATTAGAAAAATCTGAGTACTCGGGATTTTCTATCTTTTTCTCGAAAAATCCTAGCTTATAATGTACTGTTTTAGACCTCTCTCATATATTCAAAAATTCATGTATGAGGTATACTTTTCTATAAAGTACTGTATGTAAAATTTCCTTTTAATACTTCATCCATGGAGAATCACGCGTTTTCAGAAATAATTTCAATATATTTCGTTTCAAAACTTTTTCTTTTTAAGATCAACTCCGTTGTATTAGAAAAATCATGTGACACGATGGCTCCCTCTACCCAATAATAAGCTATCCTATACAACATCAGGCTGCCAGGAACTTTTCTATTAGTTTTAACACTGGTGACAAGAGGTGCAAAAAGCAAGGCATAGGTCATATATAGGCAGTTTGTGCGTATTAATACATACAGTACACAGTACTCAGATACAGAAATAGTTTTATTTACACAGAAAAATAGTAATATCACTTAAACACTGTATCAATGTCAATTTTATAATAGTGAAAGTTTAATCAAATAAATACGTCTTGCTTCACGTTCGGGGTATCCACATATTTACTCTGGTAGAATATATATATATATATATGAGAAAGGTAGAATTTAGAGGAAATGCACCCTCATATGCTTGTGGGGAGAATGGGAAACTATTTAGCCATTGTTAGATACCCAAACACCTTATCACCGGTAAACCAGAATATATGAGATGATGACGCTTTTTTTTTACCACTTAATCGCCGGTGTTGTTTGCCTCCAGACTTATCCACTTTGCCATCGGATTCGTGTTGACAATCTCGCTCCGACCCCAATCAGGCTCGGGGTGTGAGCGAGAGGATATAAACTGGTTATTTGCACAAGTACTAACTAGATTTATTCGTGTAGGTGGGAAGTAGACATGGGAATATTAGTAGCGAGGCGAATGTGTTTAGATTTGATAAGGGAGAGAGGCTCACAACATTCAGAGGTCATGATTTATACTCTCTGTGTTTCGAGAACTAGGGAAGTAGTGGCCTATATCTCATTTATACTTTTTGGGTTAGGTAGCTGCGGATACCTGTGTTTATTCAGTTATTGTTTTCACCTGCACTCAATGAAAACGTGGGTTTGTTAACATCAAATTATCCTCTTTGATGGCCAAGTAGTTCTAACGTACTACTCTTGCAGTAGACTAGACTGCCGATTACGGGGAGATCGAGGTTCAAGTCTCGATCGGATATATTGAGTTTTTTACAAAATGGCTATCCACTCTCTCTTTCTCCAATCAAATGCAGGTACATTTCCTCTAAATATAGCCTTCATAATTTCTAAAACCATTAGTATAATTATAACATAGGCGTATAGCCCTAACGGGCTGTAAAATAAATACTATATGTGTACCACGCTAGGATTCAAAGCAAATGTCTTCAGAAAGAGAATGGTTGTAACTTGGACCAATATCTATTAATTTCTTGATAAATGTGTGAGGTTAGGGATTCGAGTTCCATATGCTTGCATTGGTGCTCCACTACTTTACCAAATAAGCTATCCGCTGATTTTTACAAGCTATAGAACTATAAGGTGGGCCAAAAGTCACTACCCATTGCAAAACTTATTGGGGAGATCAGTGCATACCCAAAAAATTTACAAAGAACTAATACGTTATTGAATCTTTATGATTCTCTAATAACCCTGGAACGACATATTATGTAACTATGGCGGTGTGTGAACCCAAGATCGATCATCGGGCTCTGAGAGCACTTTACCCCAAGACAACCGTGGTCGACATTTTTAAATAAAGATTGATTAACAACAAAATCACTTGTATAGCTTTATGGCATTTGAGGTCACTTTACCAGCGAATCACTTATAATATTTAATTAAAAGCCTAGGCCTACATAATATTAAGAGAATAGAATGTGAATTGGGGGGTAGGGAGGGAATACATTTTAACACATTGATTAAAGGGGAGAGGCAGGCAGGGGTGTAGTGTATTTATATTACACATAATACAACTGGGGCGCAAACTTTAAGTCTAGCCTAGGGTGCATGAAACCCTCGCACCGACCCTGAGCGCACTCTTTGAGAGAAGCTGATAAACTCGGCAGTCGGCAAGATAGGTTGATTCGATACCACCGCGATAGCTCCACGAGACGTTTGATTGATTTCTGCCGAGTGATCATCCCACTCACTTTCCTTTAATGTCCCACCCTCACACCTCCACCCTCCAGCACAGGGAGTGATGGATTATAAAGAACTGCTGACATCTTCACCATCGGTAAGTCGCACCACTGCCCACGTCATACCGATACTGAGAGACTTATTGAATTATAAAGGGAAGCTGAGGTACATTAAAACGTTCCTCAGACGGTGTAACTTTATTATGTAACCAGTGAAAAGAGGGGGAACTGATAACTCTCTCACAAGCTGTGATTTGCGAATTGGAGAAGGGTTGAACTGAAAGATGTAGGTCGGTCGCGAATGACTGAACTACATACAGGCTGTATTTATATAGGTCGCGAACGCTGAGTTTCGTGAATGACTGAACTACAGGAAGTAGTTCATGAAGTATAGAAGTATTTAAATGATCAGCTCCTTTCAGTAGACTAAATCCTTTTGAAGTGTTCCCAACAGTGAACTATACTGCCCAACTCTAAGCTACAGTAGCCCCATGGCTTCTTTGGTGCTGGCTGACAGCTCTGAAACGTTACCAGACCAAATTATGTATCCCTACGCCAAACCATGTGATCTACAAAAACATGTGTTTAGCAGCTGTAACTTCTGACAGTCAACATTTAGGTATATACCTAAATGTTGACTGTCAGAAGTCAGCTGTGAGCTGTCAGTCAGCACCAAAGAAGTCATGGGGCTACTNGTATATACCTAAATGTTGACTGTCAGAAGTCAGCTGTGAGCTGTCAGTCAGCACCAAAGAAGTCATGGGGCTACTGTATATAGAGAGAAATTCCAAATGTGAATGGTGCAAATTTTGAGGAGTGCGTGCAGTACTCAGTATTCCAGATGACGTCATACATACGCACCGCACAGATAAATTATCTATCTCTCGGAATTTCGATTGGTATTGCTTATGTCCATGCGATGCGTATGATGCGGATAGGTGGAGGCAGTCTCGTTTAAAATAATGCCAATAATTCAAAAAATTTATGCGTGCGGTCCTTTCGATGTGGGCTAGTGGATGTTTACCAATAATTCTCTTACCTCGAATGACTAGAGGTGGTAATTTTTGTCAATCAGCTCTGATGTGTCCTTTCACAGAGAGACCGCCACGGCATGGACAGCTATGGTATTATCAAACGAATTAAATAAAATGCCTTGGGCATAAGAAAGATTAATTAAACATTGCACTTCATCTGATAATTTAGATTCTGAATATTGAAAAATGACACCTGGACACGACAATCTAACCCGGGACATTTAGCTTAGTACGCCAATGCTCTAACCACTGAGCTATCCAGGAATCGTCCCGTGCCCAGGGTCATTCTTCATTCATATTCTAAGGCAGAGTCTATGATGGACGTGAGAAAATTGTTGGCTACAAATGTGTGATTTTATTAAGATCACGATATATCAGATAACGCAGCCACCTTTGACTCAGTAGTTGACTTATTACTTACTGCCACTTGTACAATTATTATAATTGTAAGGGATTGCATATTTAAGAATCAAATAGCCAAAGTTATTATTTATGCACACATTTGTAGCCAACGATTTCCGTACGTCCATCATAGACTCGACCTTAAAATATGAGTGAGAATGACCCTGGGTACGGGATGATTCTTGGATAGCTCAGTGGTTACAGCATTGTAATACTAAGCCAAAGGTCCCGGGTTCGATTCCCGTGTCCAGGTGTCATTTTTCAATTTTCAGAATATGATAGATAGATGGAGTAATATTCACTTAAAGCATAAATAATAGTTTGGGTTATTTGATTCTGATAATTTAGAGTCAACTGTGAGTGAGAATGAATAATTTGTAGTTTCTCTTCCCATTGAATTGATCAGACAATACTCTTAACAAGGTTCTAGATTCTCCCATTCACGTTGCATGTCCTGCCCACAGTAACCTACGATACTCGATTATCTTAACAATGTCTTGAGATGATTACAGGGTATGTAGCTCGTCAATATGCAATCTACTCTACTCCTCATTATATTAATCCCTTTTTGAATCAAATATTTTTCTAAGAACCTTTGTTCTTTAAAATAGATGAATATGTTTACGCCTCTGTTTCCAAATGCTCTAAGGAGCTATAACTGTTAAGCATTTGGTAGCTGATGACGAGAAGGTTGGGTTACAAATTTAGCCCAGATGCACTGAAGGGTGATTCACCCCGGACGGGATCTTCAGTGTGGTTTTTCCCATACTCTCTACACGCATTAGTGAATACATTAGCTCTTGAAGCTACCATCCTCACTCAACTTCCTTTGATTAAGTCGTAACTAAGCCTCTGTTTAAAGCAGGTCTCTTCAACATTTTTATGTCCAAAGGCCAAAGTTTCTGTCTCTTGTTGACTCGCGGGTCGGAATACTGTACTTTACATCCATTATTGTATCCAGTTTGTAACCTGGGTAAGTTTTTTTATTCAAGGCCAATTTTTTATTCAAGTCATATATTTTACACCACCGGTTTGCTGGGCCTGTCATAGATACATAAATTATTCTTGTGATCTAACTTAATACTAGGACAGGCACAACATCTAGTCTCTAGCTGTTAATTTATCTTTGTGAAAGGGAAAACCCATATTTCACCATTGAAACTGTACCCACAATATTCGGATTGAATCCATATTAAAATATTCGCATCAGCTCATTCTTATACACTTACATTATTATTATTAGCACCACGTCTTGCTACCTCGTTCGGGTTATACGCACTTACGCTAATGTGTAATGGTAGGGTGATCGTGAGATGAAATGGAGGACCTACAGTTTAACGTAGTATCCGAACCACCATGAAGGCCTGGCATTCATCACATTCACAAGTTGTGATTAATACACTTCTTGTCAGAGGTGAAGGAAGGGTTTGGTAATCAGATAAATCGGTTCCGGGACCGAGGATTGAACCCCAGACCCGCAACACAGAGTCCTGACACCTTACCTCTAGACCAGCAGGTCACCTTAGGGATTACGATTTCTCATGAAGTGTGTTCTCTTGCTGTTTCTTAACAGGAGGTAAAGCAATTTGTCTTGTCTACTAAAGTTCAATGCAAAATTTGTATAAATACTTAAGTTAGTATTCTTCTTTGCATAAAAATCAAAAGTTGTTCATGAAATAACGGTAAATACGTAATAAAATACACATGTATTTTATATCAGCTGATTATAACACATATATATGTATTTGTAACTTTTTTTATCTTAACTAATTTTATCATTTTTGTGAACCAGTGGCCTGCAAAATATGCTTCCACGGACCGTGGGGTGAATACCCCTGTTTCAAACGTACTCGACAAATTGGGTGGAGTGGGGATTTGATGATTTTCTGCCTATTCAATTTTATTTATTATGATTGGGTATTCTTGTATCTCTTTAAAGTTCAAAATGTCTGATGACATTGATAGGAATCCCCTATCCTATCCTTCCTGCATCCATCAGATGAGTTTTCTTAGAAACGTATGAATGAGGAGAGAAGGTGGGCTGCAGTCTACGGCCTTCGGGCTGAGTCCAGCCCGTTGACTGATTTTACCTGACCTGCAAAATATTTGACAAACCAACAATTGTGTTTATAAAAATATACTACTAACTAATTACTATATTAGAAATATAAAAATTAATTTTCTATCTCAATATTTTTCTCTAGGCTAGTCTACATTTTTTTATATAAACCCAATCGGCTTGCGATATCAAAAAAGTTGCCGACCACTAGCTTGTATTATGAAGCCAAGATTGAGACAAGTTTCTCGGAACACTTGAGGAGTTTTCAGGGAGGAAACTTTCGGGTAGAACAGAGCAGTAACCAACGCAACCGTGGTGGGGGGAATGGTGGGAAGGATTTGAGAAATTGGGGTAGCACTTGAAATGCTAGGTACATTAAAGAAAAGTATCCTTAACAAGGCTGTAGCAAAACTACTGTAAACAAATTTTGTATCACAAAAATTGAAACTTCCAGAGCCGGTTGCAGCGTTAATGTGACTAACATCATCTGTGCTCGCACGGTATAAGTCGTCACTCTCGCAATACACTAATATACCATATTGCCATAGCCGAAAATGTAGAGGCTTGAATCCCGGACAGATATACTCAGGATGATTTTTCCTAAATATTTCCCCACTCTCCTTATAGGATTAACCAAATGTAAGTTTCTGATGAAATTCTACCTTCCTTATTCTTATTGCCTTAGTGTAAATATGCGGATAGCCCGGACGGGTAGTAAGATGGGAAGTATAAATACGATAGTGTGACTAGCTCTTATCCTAGAGCCCAAGGTTCAAATCTTGATTGATTGCACAACCAAAACTCATTTACATTTTAATGGGATTAAACTCTTGTATATCTGCCCCTCGCAGCTACAGTATATTATTAATATTAATAAAGATATCACCTGCTTCGGTGGTAAAGTGTTCTAAGTCGCCACTCTCGTAATAGACTGGACTGCCGATGACGGTAATATGGGGTTCAAACCCCGGTCGGATGTATTAAGAACGCTTTTATATATAAAAAGATACTCTATCGCTCCATGAAAATGCGGCTAAACTTCTTCTAAATTAAACCTTACTCACCCCTAACATAGTGGCGTATCTAGTAGATTTTTTTAAAGCCCAAGTGGCTTATGCCTGCTAAAATAAAATAAAATAAAATAATTACATCCATAAGAAAATACATAGTACCAACAAAAGCAGTTTGTTTAATTTTTACCGTTCCAGAAACGTTTGTTGATTATTTAACACTCTTACTAGTTTTTTAGGGTAAATATTGCCGAAGCAGACTTTCCACCGTCATTAACAACAATATTCGATTTAAAAACAATGACATTAATTATAAAATAACATGTACAATGTGTTTAATTATTCAGTATCGAGTAAGTTTGTTAACGCACGTGTTAGAAACAATCATGTTTGTAACCCAAAAAAGACGCAATTACCGTTGATTGGTCAGGGACTAGACCGTTGAGGGATAGTAGACGCTCTCCTGGTGATCAAAGACAAGAGTCTTATGTCTTGCTCGAGAGGCTCAGGAATTCAGAATATATATATATATATTGTTACGCTGTAGAACTCGTGTGACTAACTCAGAGAATCAAAACCAGCCGAGTAGTTAACTGACGTACAGAGAAACCGTGTACACGACTCAGAGGCATGTGCGTGGACCTCCTGGGTATCGACCCAGGTCCTACTTTAGTGCAGGTTGCTGACACGGCGGTCTCACTTCTAACCTATCTCTTACTTTAGACATGACCAGCATCACATTAATGTATACTTTTGTCATAAATTCTCTCAAATTTTTTTTCTCAATAAAACCTCTACGAATTAATTTCCATCCACTTATCTCAACCGCTCCTTACCTCCCCTCCACGACCATCCTTGAAAATAAGCACCTTAGACGAGGAAGGCAGGGACAAAGTGTAATTTTTAGAATTGTCTAACGAAGCAGTCGCCCTCCATCCAATTAGTAGGCGACCCCGGTGGTCTTGGAGTAAAGGTCGCGCATCAAGACCCGATGTTTGTGGGTTCAAACCCAGCTGAGGTCAACGAATTTTTTTCTTAAGAAATAAAAATCTGTATCACAGCTTTCTTCGGAGGGGAAGTAAAGCCGTTGGTCCCTTGTATATTGTGAAATGCAAACTAACCCTGGAAGATTTGTGAAAATACCTTTCCCGGTAAAATTGGTAGGCCCTTTCACCCTCGCTCATGGTAACTCTCGTGTATTGATATAATCAATCGATTCATAAAATGCGCGTTAAATACCTCAAACAAAATAAATTGATAAGTTTTGTTTTACTTTAGTTTCAACGACAAGACAGTGTTAATTAATCCCTTTGAAATATTCTTGGTTAATGTCTAATTAGAATATAATATTAAATATTGAGATAATATCAAACAATATAATAAACATAGACTTTCAATAGGATTTTTTTTTGTTTGTATAACATTTTGATAACTTTGGTAAAAAAAACTCTTTCTATATAATTTTGAAAACTGAGTGTAAAACTTTGGAGCATGTACTTTTCCTTGAATGTTTAAATATATATACATTTTTTCCCTAATGTTTGCTACCTTCACATAATCCGCTAAGATATAAATCTAGGCCTATTTATTAATTCCATGACTAGAATATTTCCCCAAAATAATAGTATTGACTTACATTTTTGTCTTCATTCATCCGTGGGATGACATGACGTCAGAGTTTGAAAGTAAACAAACTAGTTTCCGTCAGTTTCCCTCATCAGTCTGACTCCAAGCAAAACAACTTTTTTTCTTATCCTATACGTAGGCCATCTTTATATAACTCCTTAAACCTCCCCTCTCTTTCTATATTCCGAGGAATCTTGTCTCTGTAAAAAAACTAACATCTTCTGACAACACCAACGTCTATAAAAGGGGAGAGGCTAGGGTGGAACTCTTGATCAAAACAAACCAATTCCCGACCAACGAAAAGCAAGAGCCGTATCAGTACTATCGTCAGTATCAAGGGTTACAACCTAAGCTATTAAATCTGTGACGTCGTAAACCGCACGAGCTGACTTTTCTGGTATACTCTTATGGTTTGATGTTTACTTGGTGATATGCATGTGCGTACATGCGTGAAGCCTGTAAAAAAATCAAACATATATTTTTAAATCTCTAATATCTACTACCACACTTGTATTGAGTAGTAAAAATACCGAATATATTATGTACACCCGGTTTTCACTCAAAGGTCTTACTTTGACTGATTACACTATGGCCCTTAAGGCCTTTAACAAACTGCACCATAGCGGACCCCCAAGCGAGGTAAACCTATCGCAAGGTTCGGATTTAAGGGAGAGAGACAGGGGCTATCGCCCTCAGGTCTCCAAAAAAAACGATTTTAGTTAATTTGATAAAAATCAATTTCGACCATTTTTGGATATAAAATGTATGGATAAAATAAAATAAACATTTCTACTTTCAAAGTTTTGATATTATTTTATGTCCTTATCAATATAAGTTAAAATTGATGAAATATATTTTTTAAATGTTTTAAACAATATATTCAATACTGTCCTTAGCATTGGGCATTTAACATTTAATTTTAAAAGATAACATATTTTTCTTTTTAACCATTCAAATTTTTTTATTGTTGGGGCGTCCAATTTTTTTACAGCCCCAGGGCCTCCACAACTTAAAATTCTGCCCTGCTTACTACATTTCAGGGAAATTCAGAGTATATTTAAAAATATGGAGGTGTATTGATATTTTGAATACCATTCAAAGAACAAGATGGCGTCACAGTGAAGGATTTTGAATGTAACCAGAACTTATGACCAGAATGTTGGCTTCTCGTCATTTAAAAACGTGATGATTTGTAGGTATGCATATGGAATAATCGTGCCTGACATATTAATTGAAGAGCGAATGTTTTAAGTTCACTGAGTCGTACACAACCGAGTTTATTAAAATTAATTGAAAGGTAATCGTCATATTTTAAGAAGTAAATGGATTACGCGAGTAGATTTTTCAATCAAGTAATTGACTAATGTATATCAATATTAAAAAATAGACATCAGAAAGCTTTTAATAAACATAACTTCGTTGATAAAGCTAGGAGGTTTTTAAAATATATTTAAGGACTGTAGGATAAAGTTGAGTTTCCGGTATGTATCTGCCACGTGATGAGATAAAACTATAAATTAATGTATTAATATCCAAGCCGAGGTTTTTAATACGTGAGTACAACGTAGAAGGAGTTGTGTTTTTTCCGCACTGTGTTTTACTATCTGTCCGAGATAATAGCAAATTGTTTTAGCATCGCACTTTTACTACCCGTTCTGGTTGTATGCCTATTTATTAATTACGCTAATGTGTTATGGAATAAGAAGGTCAAATTTAGAGGAAGTGTACCAGCATTTAACTAGAGGTGAAGTAGAAACCCATTTATGAAAAACCTTTAGTACACCCGACTGAGATTATTAACCTGGTCTCCCCGTCATCAGCAATGGTGTCTATCACGACAGTAACGCCAGTGCCTTAAACCACGCGGCCACCGAAGAGGAATATTCGCAGGTTTTCACTCTAATTATGTAGAGAGAAATATGGTAGAATTTAAAGTAAACAAATCCACAATTGCGTGGAGTTATAGTGAGAAATTATTTGGAAAAACCCGCCTCGATAGCGTAGTTAGCTAACGCGCTAGTTTCATGCTAAGCTAGACTGCCGAGGATGGGGAGATCGAGGTTCGAATCTTGGTTGGTTAAACTGGTTTATTCCCCTAAATGGTTTTCCACTCTCCCTGCACGCAAATACGGATTCACTTCCTCTAAATTCGATCTTCCTAATCCCAAACCCATTAGCGCAATTAGTACTTAGGCGTTTAACCCGAACGGGTAGTAAGAGGCGGTGCTAAATAAATATTCGGGGGAAAAACTGCATTCTCAGTACACCCCGCCAGAATTTGAGCCTTGACCTCTCATTCAACGGTAATTCAAACCAGATGAGCGTTACATTTAATCATCCTCCCCGCCGAAGCGTGTGGTATCAACTATGGTAAGATAGGGCTGACAGCAACAAAAGTAGTAGGCCTAGGTAGGAGCCTGAAATTGCCAACAAACACAGTCTGTGTTTTAATTCTTACATTTAATTTAATATCACCTCCAAGGCTGCAACTAGTCAGTTTTCTTGTTTATTTCTTCTAAGTCAGCAATCTTTTATTTAATTTAATGTATGTATATATATATATATCTAATCGTTAAAACAAATGTCCGTTGATATAAAAAAAAACATCACCACCCTCTTATTTACAAACCCAACTCTAAATGTTTGATTATAAAAATTTTTAAAGGCCGTTCACAACCATAAAATATTTCATTATTTGCCAAGGGCAACTTTTTGAGCGGAAAGGGCCCGAATAAAATGTGTTTTATTTGTGGTTTCTTGTTGACTTTGTTATGAGCCTAGTGTAACTGCGTTACGATGTTTTTGTGATGAAATGTGAGTCCTTGTAGGATCTATTCTTCCCAAAGTGTGTTTGAAAAGACGAACAATAGGCTTTTAGTAATGGGATGATGTCGTATAAATCTGTCCTAAAGTCAACGCACCATCTCTACAGTAATGATGACTTTGTGAAACTACTTTGTGTATTGTGACTTGGTTTGTTCGTTGTTAATTCTCTCTTGGCCATTTTTATTTTTTATTTTTAGTATAACTTAATAGAAGTTTTGTGGGGCTTGTTTCTTAAGTACCTCATGTTAAGAATTATGTCATGTTCTTATTGTTATTGCAGTCTTGATTATAAAAACAGAAAGGTGAATATTTTCCAAAAATTGTCTGAGAGCTATGAATAGTATATTGCAAATTAGTATCCATATGAAAAAATCTGAAGTAATTGAATTACAAGTTGTAATAACTTAATTTATAAGATTAAAATGAAATATTACAATAAATTGGTCAGTAAATCTTTTTCTAAATACTTTTATTGTAAAGGTAAAAGTATAATGTGTTTCAACTCGTTTTCATGGATGCATATTAATTGTAGTTTGATTAATGTCAATAGTGAATAAACATTCTATGTAAATTATTGATTACCTCTTCGGAAAGAATAAGATAAGCCGCTGCCGCAATCGTCGCTCTCGATGACATATTTGTAGTAGACTGGCGATTGGAAACAGAGGTAATTTTGTTGCTTTGGTGTAGATCTTTTGTAGCATGCTACGGAATTCGCAAAGAACTATGTTCTCACATAAAAAATCAATACTATTTATATAATAATACGAAATTATTGAAATTGTGGTCCGGCTATTAACTTCATCGTTTCTTATTTGATTTTAACCAAATCAATTCTAAATGATTGGTAAGCTAAATGTTGTCCGGCTATTAACTTCGTAGTTTCTTATTTGATTTTAACCAAATCAATTCTAAATGATTGGTAAGCTAAATGTTGTCCGGCTATTAACTTCGTAGTTTCTTATTTGATTTTAACTTAAACCAATTCTAAATTATTGGTAAGCTAAATGTTGTCCAGCTATTAACTTCGTAGTTTCTTATCCAATTTTGACCAAACCAGCAGTGCATGACGGCTTAATGTTTTGAGACATTGCTTTCTTTACAATCATCGAAAGAAAAAACCCGCCCCGAATAAAATACGAAGTAAAAAGGGAAGTGAAAATTGCATTACATATACCTCTACTACAATAATTCGTATACAATGACGTTTCGTGGAGTGTGCCTGTTGTAAGCAGAGTTAGTTGAAACTGAACCCTTGAAATGTTATCATCACTTAGTAGAGCATTCATTGGTCAGGTGTCAATGACAATACATCCTCTTGTGATAAGTGTGGAGCAAAGCCTTTGTATGATTGGTCAAGTAGGGAGCGAGTGGTTGAGAACGAATCACAGCTGCAGTTGTAACATGCTTTTCTCAGACTTACAGCACTCCAAGACACGCCACTGTTCATATATTAGTGTTGTTATATTTTTGAGCTAATAATATATATTTATTTTCAAATTAATATATTGTTTGGATGGACCCATTGAATACCTCGAGCACTAGTGTTTAGAATTTGTGAGTAATGCTTGTGAGGACGCAGTTGGTATACAACTGGACACTGAATGTGAGGGTGCTGCTTTATGTAAATGATGGCATAAGTAAGAAGGAAAGGGTCATTCGAGGGCAGACAAAGAGCTAATTAAGGCGAACAATGGGGCCTTAATTGATTGAGGGGGTGG
>CABFOW010007438.1:0-17860 GCA_902141385.1 Timema californicum | reverse complement strand
CCTAAAAATATATCTATTTCATTGACATTTGTATTTATTGATGTTCCCGTGATTTGGGTTGAATATAAATTTGTTTGCTGTACAATGTTAGAGATAATTTCACTATCTATGAACATTCTAAAATACTCAACAGGTGTGTTTATATCATGAGGGGGCTCAGTAAAATTGACATTACAGTCTGAAGGAACTGGACTAATATCTTGTAATCGCCACCGTGGAAGTTTATAGTCAAACTGTAAATCATATTCAGGAACAAGTACTGAAGGTCGCCGAGTTGCATAGCTTAGACGTTCAGATAACGGAACATCATCCAAATCCTCATCGTATGCTGTATCTAATTCTATAGTCAGTCCAACAGCTTGAATATTTTCAGGCTGCTCAGATTCATCATTACTTTTGTTAGAAAAAATTATTTCCTCCCCTTCATCTTCTTCAAGATCAATCTCGATGTCTGAAACATCTCCTTCCAACAGAAGGAGACGTATTTGATCCTCATTAGTAGCAAGGTTCAATGATGTGTTAGGTTCTCCAGACATCTAAAAAAGAATAATTTATATGCATAATAATTATCTTTATGAAATATCTAATTTTAAAAATTAGTTATTTCTATGCGTATAAGATGCATGTCGTCATATTTAGGTTCAATGGCTACATGAGTTACAAATGTATGTATTGCCTTTAGAATTTATTCTACTTAGCTGGAGGCTAGCCTAAATTCAAAAACTGATTTTCCAAGTTAATTTTACAAAAAGTACAGCTATTGAATCCTAAATATCGACAACAACGAATAAATAACGTTTCTGAGGAAAAAACATCAAGTCAAAGTTGGATTAAAATAATTATTTCAGCTATACATATATTTTAGTTTACCTACCTCCGAGATGTAGGTTACATTTGAACATAATCATGTTTTGCCCACTGTTGACAAATGGCTACACATGTTTTATAATCATATGTTATAATATATTTATAAGTATTCAACTCTAATTATACCATAAATATATTACATGTATATTAAAGTTCACAAAAATATATAAATTTATTATGAAAACTACAAAAACTTACCATATAATAAAATATTTGAGTGATTTCAACAAAGATACGCCACCAGTCCGGTTGCTATGCACTACTAACTTGATAAGTTTTAGTTTAAAAATAAATTTGAAGCTTTTTACCGACAAGTGCTGTTATCTGTGATCACAAAAGAAACTGACCATGTAGCCAAACATTTACATTGGGCGTTTTTAATGACTTTAAGACCATTACTAAACAATGTTGCCATATGGCTACACTGGGCTGGAAATGAAAATAAATTAACTTCTTGAATTATAAACTCTATCTACATTTGTGCTAGTAAAATATTTGGGGCTAGTAGCTCTTCCCTCTATCTTAATATCAACATACAACTTTCTAGATAGTTTTTGTGAGTGTTGAGGACACCTGTCCTATTTTGGCCAACATAAGCCCTTCGTTCACAAAGAAAAACGTGATTTAATACATCACGGGCAACTTGTCACTTACTATAAATATAAGTTGCCCCATTTCTCGTCCACACACTAAACCTATTTTTTATCAGTCGCGAGAATGTTGTTTGTCTGATTAGAACCGATTTGTTGGCTAAATACATGTACTTAAAAGCTCATAAAAAAGGCCCGGAAACAATTTAGGGTTCATCCAGATTTTGAAAAAAAAAAGTTTCAAAATTCACAGGGATTTCAGAGACCCCATTAAGTCTAAACAAACATATAGGATGAGCGGGAAAACTTTTTAAAAGCTTGAATGACTCATAGGTCCAACTATCAAGACATTGACATTGTCCGTGGCATTATATCACCAATAAGTGAAAACTTGCAGGAAAAACGCGAAAAGGTCTAAACTTAAGCTTGCACAAATAGAAATAAAACACTGCGTACATCTCCACTAGTGCACGCTGCAACAACTTTCAGGCAACTTAAAAGCTGGTGACCAACATGTTTGGTCTCTTTACTATGTATCGCCCATTGCTAAGGTCGGAGTCTCCTCGGTGGTCGAGTGAAGCATTGTTAAATACAAAAGTTGCCTAGGGGAATAGTTGCTTGGTCTTGAGTGATCAATTGCTTGGTTTTGGTCTCCTTGGTGGACTTGGCCTCACAGTCTCTAGCACTTTGCCCAGCCATATTGATGTAGAAATACTTTATTTGGTAGATCACGAGTAGCTCGTCGGCTAATCCAGGGAGTAGAAGGAATGGTCTCTTCTTGTTTCATGCTAGTATTTAATATTGCAGAATGGCAGGCAAGGACGAGAAGATGGAAGTACTGTCTGGAACATGCTAAAACCATATTTGCTGGGAAGGGGCAGAACATGTGCTACAATGCCCTCGCCAAGTGCAGCAACTGGATGATTGGCACCTGCATGGCCAAGCCTGGCATGTTAATCTTTTTTCTTGGCATAAGTGGGTCTTAATTGAAATAGGCATGGCTCAGTCTAAAGAGACATGCTAACACAGCACTGCTTAAACAGAGGATAGAACTTCGTGAAAACTCATATTTTTGTTGTTTTAACCAAACCAGAGGTTGTGACCTAATCATAGGATGTAGTACAGAGTAGATCTTGTGTTGAGCTAATAGTAGTTTTAGTATAGCACATAGAATAAATACTTTTTCTTTTGCATTCAAAATTGCTAGCATTTCATTTGATTATTAAAATTATTTTACAGGTATTGATAGTATATATCAAACGTGATGGTTGTAGCTCATATGACCGGACACATGAATACATTAAAATTATTTTAACAACTATGATAGATGTCAGAAAGTGTTCATTCTACCAGAGTTCTACTATGGATTATTAATTATGTGTAACTGAAAATTTTTCTGAAAAGTTAAAAAAAAGTCAGTATTTGTGGGATGAAATTAATTTGACGTGTTGTTCAAATATTTTATACTAGCAATCCCGCACGGCGTTGCCCGTGACCCACTGGAGTATAACAATTATATAAGCTCCTCTCCCTCCCCCAATAGCTCCTGTATCTCTTAAACACAATTCTAAGCCAGATAAAACATATTTTCTTGAAAATAAAAGTTAATAATAGCCTAATTAAAAAGGTAATTAAAATTTTAAAAATCCAGCTTCGAAGTGCATTTGGACCACCTTCTGTCCACCCATTTTAAAAATTTAAGATCTCTGCATGCCATATATTTGGCTGGGCATCCCACACAAACACACACACACAGCCAAACAAACAAACAAACACTTCCTTTTATTATTATAGAAGATTATAATTACCTATTTACATGTCAAATTTGAAGTCTTTAATAATTATAGTTACGGAAATAAGGCAACTTTAAAGCGAAAATATAAATTCTCTTTATTCCCTATCCCTTGGGAATTTTGAAAAATCCGGCCTTATTCCTTGTCTACATCATAAAGGGAGCCTCTGTGCAAAATTTCAGAGTTCTAGGTCCAAGGGTTTGGGCTGGGCGTTGATGAGTCAGTCAGTGAGTCAGGACTTTTATTTTTATACATATAGATTTCACTTTCCATAATTTACTAACATATTCCTGAAATGAATGGTTCACACATTTGAATGGTTGATTTTGTTTAAGAGCTCAGGTCCACAAAAACAAATTTTACAGGTACAACATTTTTCTCCAATTGTGAATACATACATGTTTTTAATTTTGGTAACTATTTGTGGTCATTATTTAAACCAGATATACCCAACCTAACATATACGGGTCAGATGACACCACATCTCTGTTGAGCCAGATACCTCTATCCCCTCCCAACTATTTTTGACATTTAAAAAATGAAAACTGGATATAGATATAGAAAGAAACAAAAAATTTCATGTTCCAAAATTATATATACACGTGCCTGTATTTAGTCTTCTTGTTTATTCAACACCATACACAATAATTACTGTACATTCAATTCCAAACTACCCTGAAGCGCTTCAATATCATTTTTTGACTCAATTTGTTAAAAAAAACAATTAATAAACATAACTTTATCAAGAAGGATAAACATGTTTATTTAATCATATAAACAATATATACACAAACCAATTTAGTGGGATATATGAGCTCTCATTTCAAGCGTTAGTGTTATATGGAGTAAGTTTGGATACAAATATTCATAGTACTGCAGGCAAATGTTCATCCGAGATATGATAGCAATACTTGGATTTTATAATATTTAATTTTGAATTATTTTTTTTCACAAATGTAGGTACTACCAAATACATACAAATATTTGTTGCAAATTTTAATTAAGCTGAGAGTTTTTCACCTCCGAGAAACTTATAAAAATCTGCAAGATTTCCCGATATGTATTAATAATACAGAAATAATCCTCAATCTACTTTTCATTAAAAACGTGACATTCACTGTCTTCTTTTTAGAGTTTTGAAAGAGACATAACTTATAAACATGTATTTGAAAGAAAAAAAACACCACACCGATATTTTCTTCAAGCCGATAGAAACTATGACTAAATACACAAATTTAAACTTTGGGAAAAAAACTACAATGGTATTCAATACTTGTTGTGGTGGGGTGAGAGGGGGGGAGGGTTGTCATAATCAGCTTTGGAATGTGGAAAAAGGAAATTCTTCTAACAGTCAAAGCTCCTGGATTTAGCCATTATCTAATGATGAGAATGAGATTCGTAGTGGTGTGTGAAATGTAACCATTGGCATTTACAGTAAAACAAAAAATAGAAGTGAAGTTCACATTGAAGAATTCGGTCTAGACCAGCTGGTTATAAAGAATTGGTTGTGATAGTCCGTTTTATCTTTATGGAGAGTCTTAAGACATTATACACAAGTAGTATTTTCACTCTAACATACAAAGCACTAAAATAAAGTTCACATCGTTTTTATCCTACATGGGCCAGAGAAAATACCTTCGCGGGCTACATGTTGGGCACCTCTAATTTAGAGCAATATTTTTTATAAGACTCACAAAATAAAGCTAAAAACACAGCATAAATAAGCCCTTATCTAAAAAAAATAAAATGCCACTTCATAAAGTTAAAAAAAAGACAGTTTTTTTTTACATTTCATGTGTTTAGTAAGCTTGCATAAATGAAGTGCAAGTCATATTTTGTCATTTATCCTAATTTTATAAGTTTTTTTTAAGAATACTTGTCAAAAATAGTTGTAATTATTAATTTTGGGTTCACTTAGGACTACTTACCTTACTTCACATTAGATGTAGGCTAGGCTTATTGCCGCTTTAAACCCATTCAATATCTTTAGTAATCCATTATTTTACTAGTTTAAGTACATCTAAACAATATTTTGCAAAAATAAAACTGCACCACACAACAAAAAACCCATAATATATTTCAGTGCTTATTTTTATCTGCAACACTGTCCATTCAGAAATTTTATCTCCACTACTGTGGTAAGAGGGAAGTAGACAACAATTAAAGTTAATGTATGTGCATTTGCATGGAAAGTGTGGAAAATCATTTAGGAAAAGACACACCCAATACAACCGACTGGGATTTGAAAGCCAATCTCATCATCAACGGCAGCCCAGTCTATTGTGAGAGTGAAGCCTTAAACCATTTGATCATTTGTGTGGGTTTCTCTCTAATCTTTGAGTGAAAAAAAAGTTTATAATTTTACATTTCAACTTTTTCTATTGCTTTACTCAGCAAAATCATATTCATCAACATCCCCTGATGAGACCAAGGAGTTATTAAAATTGTGGTGCACTCCAGAGTAATGTATGCCAACAATTTTTTAATGTCAAGAAGTTTAGCCTTTTCAATTGGGCTTTTGCCATTCTAGTTAAATGGCTGTCCTTCACTCAAATTATTTAATTTTGGTGATGATTTCGGGCCCGTAGCCATGGGGTCTGGGCATACCCAGAAATTTAACAAAATATTATATATATAGTATAATCTCTTGCTTGTAACTTCTACAAAGTCAGTGGCCTAACTAATCAATCTAATGGCTTGAAAAGGAATAAGACCTAATTAAGATACTCGATGTGCAGTGAACGATTGACTGGCCTGGCACTGATGTCACTCACTGCCCAGTGCCTTTCACACCTGCCGACGTTTTGGATGTCATGGCCAAGAAAGCTAACAGAAGACTACTATTGTAAAGTGAGAGATAGCAGTGCATGAACACTTTTCCATTCACAGAGTACTTTTATTATTTAATTATGTTAATTTAATATAGTAAATTCATTTAGCAATTTTTTTGCTTTCTGCTGTGTCTGCCCAACTCCTTGGACTGCCAGGTCCTGGGTACAACACATATGGCCCTCGAAAATCGCCACTACTCGATGACGTATTTCCACTTAGTCAAATGCAGAGATCATACAAGAAAGACACACTCAATGCTATCGTGCTTTCCTGAACTTTATTATTGTCTTGTTGTACAAATCAATCCTTTGTTATCCACTCCGCATGGCTATCGGACAGGTCTCGTCCACAAGGCTAAATGAGAGAGGCGTGCAATCTACTCTCTGAACTAGACGCGTCTGCTCCCCAGTCTTGCTACAAGTCAATTCCTTCTTCTAGTAACCTTTTACTTCAAGTCTGATCCGAGTTCAACTGGCCTCTCACTGCAAATGAGCTCTTAATCCAAGTGACCTCTTACTGCGAATGACCAAGGTCGAACCACCAACCCTCGGCCAGCACCATGTGGAGGTGACGTCACTACATCTATAACTAAAATATTAGCCTGCCGCCAACCTAACCGGCACACTGATTTTCCAACAGACCCCAAAACAATATGAATTTATTGACACTGCAAAAATGTTTCCAAAAAGTCCGGGTGGATTAGCATAGCATTAGATAACACACCCCAAAATGAAATACTGGCTATGTGCCTGTTGATTTCCTCAGAGAAGGATAGTTAACTTATATTGTGCACCACTATTCACTTTTGTGGGAGTGTTTAGAGTCATTTTGTTTTTTGTAAACCTAATTTGAGCATTGAGATCAGTTTATCCCTTGTGGATGTCTTTAGGGTATTTAAAGCATATTTTTGTCTCATTTTACTTATAAGACTAAGAGAGAAAGAGAGAGAGAGGTGCGGAAAGGTCGATTTTTTCAGAGATTTTGAATCAGTCTGACAAATTCACTTGGATGATAGACTGTTTCCCAATGGTTTCTGTTTTCTTGTTCTATTAATCCAATGTCTAGGTCACATGGAAGCAATGAATGTCCAGGAGTCAGAAATGTGTATTTTTGTTCATAGACACCTTTTTGATCTAAATCATATTCAAGTGATAAAATGGTGTAATTTCTATTGTGTCCCACAAAAGAGTCTGACCAGATAGAATGATTTGCTGAGCTAAGTGTTATCTTCATTTTATCAATAAACTTAAGTAAGCATGAACTAATTTAATCAGCTCCACATCTTCAACATCCTTTGCCCAAAGATACATGTATCCATTTTTAGTATCTATCACATGGCTAACAAGATTGTACATCCATAGCTTGCGACAGTCAAAGGCTTTGGAAACATTCAAAAATGGCATTGGAAATGTTATAAAGCTGTTATAAAGCCAAAGAAATAAAAATTTCCTTCGAATACCCCTTTGATTTTGCTATAGTTGAATCCTCCTCTTACATGTTTGACCAAGATCATCATCTGATTTATGTTGTCTCAATCTTTCTTTGTGATCTTTATCTTCCACTAAGTTGTTGTAAGTTGAACGATTAACATTTTGCACAAATGTCAGCATTAGGTGTGCTAAAAGATATATTAAAATTTTCCAGTATGATATCTCACAGGTGTACAATCTGTGTCATTATCTCTGTCTTCAGATTAAGTACGATTGTAATCATAATTGATATTTCCACACAATTCTTTCTTGGTGGTTTTGTGCAGGGGTTGGTGTTCAAGGAATAACTTTTACATCCTTCTAATGTTGAGACATATCCAGATACTTTTTATGTGAATAGCAAGTCCTGGCGTGAAGGTTTGGCATACTTGGAAAAGAAGGAATGTGTGACGGTTTTTTTTTCCTTAATGGCATCCAAAGTTGTCTTTCACTTGCTTTGGCATTAACCATCTGGCAATGGAGCAGTCCTTCCAGCAACAAGCTGGTCTCTAACATAACTCATTCTTTTTACAGGGATTTCAAGGATGTTACAAAATACCTTTTTTACAAACCTTTTCTTTGACTTTTTGACAATTCTTTGAAAGATGTAGAAAGTTTCAAGCTCTTCGTTTCTTAAAATCGTAATAATTTCAATTTCCTTTATTATAGTGCTGGCCAACAGTCGTTAGACCTATAACAAGTCACTACTGAAAAGTAGACAAGTACCTTACACACACACACACATATATATATAATTACACGATAAAATAAGATAAACAATAATAGCTAAATAATTATATATACTGATGAATAGTTATGAAAAAAAATAGTAAATAATAATGATAAGAATAAAAAATAGCAATAATAACAAATAACTAAAGAGTAGTTAAAAGCAATAACAATAAGCAAAACATAAATCAGAATATCGTAAATTTAAATATTATAGGCAGAATCTCTACATGATAATTATTGATATGGGAGGGAGTTCCTTATATAACTCTGAGTTTAGCTTTTCTTTTATGATAGAAGTCGAAATCGACAAATCTAGAATTGGCACTATGGATACAATGACCTATAGGGCTCACCTTATAAGAGCTATTGAGAAAAAATAATTTTGAAATCCGCGAAGGGATATGAACACCTACATGAGCAAGGGCAAATTTGGAAGAAATTTTGATAGTGAAAATATTAAAAACAAAAAGGGCATCATAATTAAGTCTACGCGAGAAGAGAGTTAGGAGCCCTAAAATCTTTTGAATTCTGTCATAATCACAATAAATCCAGTTAGTAAAGAATTTATCATAGCACGCTGTGACAAATTTTTTCTTTGGATGTTTTCCAACTTGAGAGAGTCAGTTAAGGTAATGGAATTCCAAGCAACACTTGCATATTCTAACTTAGATCTAACTAGGGCATAGTACAGGCATAAAAAAAAGTCAACTTTCTTAAATGATGAAGTAATAAATTTAATAAGTTCAAGTAATTTCAATGATTGGGAAATTACATGGTCAACATGATAATGGAAATAAAGTTTGTTATCCAGGAGAACACCAAGATCACTAATATAAAGGGTGCAAACTGTTTTCATTGCCCAATTTATAAGTAAAAAAGAAATGATTAGTTTTCCTAGTAAAATATAAAGATTTTGTCTTAGATTTATTAAAAGATGTTCCATTTTCAAAAGACCATTGTAGAATATCATTTATATAATTTTGTTAAGCTATACAATCTGCAATTGATTTGATAATTTTAAATAACTTTGCATCAGCAGCAAAGAGTAAATTACTAGATGAGTACATATATTTACCAATGTCATCAATAAACACATTAAAGAGAAGAGGACCTAAATTAGAACCCTGTGGTATGCCACAGGGGGCTAAAAATCTATTTTTGAGGTGTGTAAATCAATTTTAATAGTGAATGATCTATCATTAACTGATGAACCAATTTACATATGAGTGAGAAAGGCCAATATTACCAAGTGTAGCATCGGATGGTTTATAAAAGACACTAAACAACAATATAGTCGAGGCTTACCCCGTTTGCTTGTTGACTGGGGCTGCGTGGAAGAACGACAACAAACCATCGGATGAACCTTCGCGGCACCGGGAAATTAGAACACTGGCAGCGAAGGATATCACGCGAGTGCAAAAAACATTGGAGTTAATTTGGCATGCGCAGTGAAGGTATCCCCTTCGAGAAGGTTCCCGAACGGCCGCGGACTTTCCCGAAGCTATTCCGGCATGCGCTTACTTTGTATTCCTTTGTGTTCTAGAGTGTCACCCCCCCTTTTTTTCCTGTCTCTCCTCGCTCTGTGCTTTATGATATATATACTGGTGCCTGAGCCAATAAACGACACAATTGGGCCTAAGTCGTAACTGAGATAGGATAAGCTCCGGCTTCCTTCTGTTTGAAATGTAAGAACAAAATTCACTCTCGGCAAATTTAACTTCCTTTTTTTTAAAATTGTAAAATGTTTCTAAATTCCTTTCTGGCCTGCTTTCCAGAGCTTCAAAATACATTTAAAACAAATCTGATAGATAGAAATTTACTTTACTGTTCATTAGATGTCGCTTCACAACTAGGCGTTGGCGTCTTATCGCCAGTTGAGTTGCATTAAATCGATTGTTTTGATAATTACGTTTAATGGGTATCGTTCCTGTTTGTAGTTTAATAATGTTCACGGGAACTATTTAATGTTACAATTTAGATTTCTTGTTGTTATTTTGCAATATGCTTGTTCTAATGAAAGAATGTTAAATAATTGAGGATAAATTGTCTTGTTGTTAATTTGGTACGTGATATGTATGATGGATAAATATATAAAATCTATATGTAGATTTCTTGTTGACCTTTTGCAACAAGCCAGTTCTAATGGACAAATAGTCAATGTCTGAGTGTAGAATTCCTGTTTTTATTTTACAACATGCTAGTTCTAGCGGGCGAAGGTTAAATGTTTGAATAGGGATTATCGTGTTGCTAATTACCAATAAGGGCGCCCTATCAAATAGACTTGAAGTACCCACGTTTAACTAAATTATCTGTTGTAATGCCGTCTGACTATGTTCTTAAATTTAATGAGTCTCATTTTCATTTACACATTTTATCTGTAGTTTAGGTTAACATATAATTATCTGATGTTTCACCTCTAACTCTAAAACATTGGCTACAATGCATGGTTGTATATAAATTATATATATATATATATATATATATATATATTCATACTTCTTTACAACAACAATGTTAACTTTGAATAACGCTGTTAAATATCTAAATGGGCGATAGCTAATAAATATCAACTTATCACGACTTATTCTAATTTTACTATGTATTACTCACCATACCCTAGGTATTTGACCCATTATATTCCTGTTATGTAATGTGAACTGATAAGCCGATTACAGTCTCTTAAGGCTTTCAAGAGGTTGCCGGTCCCTTTTTATTTAACTCTGCAACAGGTGTGAATTGCGAGCGAGCTTCGGTGTTGTAATGTTCTGGGTAAGACAATCAAAGCCTTGAACTCCATAGCTCTCACTCCTATTGTTCCCCTATTTTGTAAGTACCTTTTGTATTATTTGAGCATCCTCCCCTTGAGGATGGTTCACAAGTTTAGAGAGAATAATACTATGCGGACACAAGTCAAATGCCTTACTTTGGTCAAAATAAATACCACCAACCTGACCTTGGGCAGAGACTATAGGAGTAAAATGTCCAAGAAATTATAATATATTAGTGACAGTATATTTATTTTTTATAAAACCGTGTTGATTATTTGAAAGTTTATTTTTAAGGTGGCGGAAAGAATACTTTAGAGAAAGTGCTTAAGAGAGAAATTGTCTATAATTATAAAAAAGAGGTAAAAATAAATGTTTGTAAGTAGGTATGACAACAGATTGTTTCCATGTAAAAGGAAACATTTCATTTGACAGGCTAATGTTAAAGATATATGCTAACAAAGGGCTGAAAATGCTGGCAAAACTTTAAAATATAAAACTTGGAACTCCATCTGTCCCGGCACATCTAGAAGAACTCAATTTATTTTATGGCATTAGCAACATCCAAGGGTGTAATGTGGCATGAATACAAGCGTGTGCTAGTTTCAATAACGGGGCAGGGTAAGACAAGAAAGGCTGAATTATAAACTGAAGGAACGTAGATCCCAAATTCGTTAGCAATTGATAAAGGATCCACTATAAGCTTGCCATTAATTTCTAGGTCGGACAGGGAAACTTTATTCACAAGATTATTTTTAAAGAATTTCCAAAATTCCTTGGGTTTACATTTAATACTATTTTCTATTGAGTTCATCCAATTGGCTCTGTCTATAAGCAAAGTAGTTTTAACTAATTTACGAAAGTGAGAAAAATGTGAATAGAACACACTATAATTATTTGTTTGCTTAAACTTTTTGAAAAAAATTGTTACCCCCACCCCCATATAATATTTAAGAGTAGCAGAAAACCAATTGGGATATTTGGATGACATAAAAATAGTAATTGGAGGAATATGCCTTTTGATTTTCCTTTGGATTGAATTGGTAAAATTATCTACATCCAAATTAACATCCGTAGTAGAATAAACACAAGACCCAATCAGCAGTGGCCAGGTCAATGTAAATATTAAGGTAATCACCATATGCATAGTCAATATATGCAGTGAGGGTGTCATTAATTTTAGTAGCATTAGGTATATCAAGTGAAATCAATAAGGGTGGATGAGCTAAATCAATATTTGTTAGTGATTAAGAGCTATAAGTTACTAAGGGGTGGTGAAAATTATCAAAAACAAGGTCAAGGTGGTTAGTGTCATTATCAACTTCATTAAGTTGTTCTGGTTCTATTAAATTGGTCGAAGCAAAGAGTTGAGTAGCTTTTAATTTATTGTAGAAATGTGAAATGATTTGCAATCAAATGTTGGGATTTCAATAGACACATTCCATATTATTCTCAAGGTCAGTCCTTCTGACCACACCAGAAATAGAATCAATGACAGAAATGAGAACACCACCACCCCTTGCTTGATGCAGTAGCTTCATCATATAACCTATCAGCTCTATAAACATCATAGTTAAGGGGAAAGTCATTTTCATTAATAAACTTACTAGAGAGCCAAGTTTCAATCAAACAAATAATAGAGATTTCATTCAAACAAACGTTTGTAAATAATTCCCTTGCTTTGGTTCCTAGACCATGAACATTTTGATAATATTATAGAATATCACTATTATTCACTGAGAGCTGGGCTGGGAGGTATCCTCCAGACCTCCATGCGATGGTCACAAGTAGGGTTCGAATTGAATCCTCTTGAGAGCCAGGGTCAGATGCAACAGCAGCAACACTCCTCACAGATTATCTGCTATGGCAACAACTTCCCATTGTCAGATGCAATGAGACAGCCAGACAGTCAAATATCACCATTGTTTATCATGGGAAAATCATTTTCTTTGACAGAACTATGGAAGGAGGAATAGGAGTTAAATTTAGTTTTAAATTGTGAATAGACAAGGTAATCAAAATTGAGTTCTTTAGTCAAATAAAATTGAATGGACAGGGAAAATACTTTAGGAGAAAAACGAGTAACGAATAGAGATTAAAAAAAACTTTGTTCACTGTTTGTAGGTGGATGGCAGTCTATTACCAGTCAGCAACTTTATGACAGGCGAGCACTGAACCCGAGCTCTGAACCGGTGGATCCTCTCCCACTACATTGTTTTTATGATGCAAACAACCATATAACGATTGTCAGCACTTGCTGACACACACTGTAACACAGTTGATGATGGATGGCATAACAGAGTCAACAACAACTTTTTTTATTAGAATTTAAAGCTAATAATAGTAGTAATAATAAAAGCTGTCAAACATTCAACTTCTGATATTTTAGAGTAACACTCAAGTTTGCAATTAAAATTAGGACCTATTTTCATTTGTACAAACAATTTCTTAGTCTTTTAACTAGTATACTCTTCCCCAGTGTACTTTTTTTTCTTTGGTAAATTTATCACTGTATCTAGCTTCATTACACTTTCATTTTCTTGCTATTGTCTGAAATCACATTCTATGAGATTTTATACGGTTTTTCATTTGCTTCGCCAATATCTTAGTCACTTGAACTTGTGCTAATTTTATATGAATCTGATATTGAATAATCACTATGTCCTAGATAATCAGGTTGTGTTTGATATTTTTTTCAGGTTTCTTTGACACACTTTTTAAAATCTTTTTAATACTTTTAATTCTATGTTGTCCTTGCATTTGATATTCTTGTGATGCCAACATGGGTGGTTGGTTTTTATATTTTTTTGCTGACCTGCCCTCTTTCAACACAACACCCACATTTTCATTTCTTATCGATAGACCATTTGTTAGTAAATACTATATAATTTAATGTTTTGTTTGATGTATACCCATTTCTCTAAGTTTCTTGTATCTAAGCATTAAATACAACATTATCTCTTGAAGTAGCACTTTTTCCATACAAGGGTTTAAACGGATTGTTTGTTCCTTTTCATGATCAGTTTTAGTTTGATTTTTCAATATTACTACTATTAAGCTTACATCTTTACTGTTATTGCCTTCTTCCAATATTGTTATATTTGTTCACTCCAAAGTTTGAGTTCTTCTAGTCTACCAAGTTCATCTAGTACAATGTCCTTAACAGGATGAGTAAACTTCACTTCAGCCAAACAAATTGTTTTTGAAACACACAGTTTTAAAACCAACATTAATACTATCCATCACTTCAGTTTCTTTAACAATGTCAAGAATTGGAGGATTTTATGTCCATTCATTTAACACCCACTAGTCCTCTTTGCTGCTAATCAGATTACTTATTGACTGTTTCATTATGGTATTAATTCACCATTCAAATTAGTGCTGCATCCAATTCCAGCAACAATGTTTCTGAGTACTAAACTAGCGGCACTTTTAAAAAAAACTCTTTGTATGGAAGCTATGTTGCTGAATCCTATATGAATTAACAAAACTTTTACAAATTTTAACTATTGGATAAAGATCCCTATTAAAATTATAGTTTTTGATATAAAGGCTTAATACTAGAATATAAACTCATATCCAATAAGTAAAATATAATTTTAGAAAAGGGCTTATTTTGAATATATTGAGTCCATACATAATAATACTATATTCAAATAAGAGTCCATCACACACAGGAGTCCATATCCTGTTAAAATATTTAGAAATACTGTTTTTCTAGAGTCCTAAATGAATGCACATAAGTCCATATCCTAATATAAGAAGTACATTGTTTTTGGATAAGGGCACACTACTATTGTGCTATATTTCTTTATCATACCCTGAAAGAACATGAATTCTTACACAAAGAGGAGATTTTCATCAAAAACTGGAATTCTGAACAGGAGAGTAGAAAAAAACAAACAAAAAAATGTAGTCTTGTCCATATCAACCCTTCAATTATTTATGATAAAATGTCTCACAAAGTACTTTTATTACATTTTGTTACCAAATATTAGGCTTTCATTTATATAAATAATTGGAAAAATCACATAATATTAATTTTCGCCTAATCTGTGAAAATGGACAAGCAGAGAAGACCGTTTACAGAATGCTGGAATTTGCACAGTTCTTGAAATGACCAGTTTCACCTTTGGAGTGTAATAAATTATGATGGTGTCAAGTATTCAACCCAAAAATTGGTTTAATGAGCTCACCATCCATAAGGAGCTGGACATTCACACAGTCCTTTTGCTGGTTAGTCCGCACATCTGGTAGCCAAGCACTCAAAACGTACGGTGGCTTCCCATTGCCTTATGCACTTAAATTATATAAATGAGCGAGAAAGAGAGTACCAATTTGGCCAGAAAGGTATTTTTAACATGCCTTCCAGGGATCTTATACATGCCACAATTGACGTTGAACCAACTGCTTTACTTCCCCTACAAAGAAAGTTGTACTAAGGATTTTTATCACTTAATAAAAATTCATAAACATATACAAACATTTTAATCTCGATAGTAAAATAATCATTTGAACTATTAATTACAGAAAATACAAAAACTTCTTTACCGAATGTGATGAAATCTCGCATGGACTTCCAGTTAACACATAGGACAAATATTTTCTTTTAGATCAAAAAAAAAATTAATGTGTTTTAAATATTTTGTTTTTAAACATGTGATCAATGTTGTTTTCTCCTATCGAATGTTGAATTCATTTATTTCTGTCTTCATTGCCAAATCAACTGCAATCCAAAGAGTAATACCATAATGTGGTTTGATGTAAAACCCAAAGATAAGCTATGTTGTGTGTTGGTAATTTAGCCATCTTAATAGTAAGCAACCATTAACATAATAAAACTTACTCAAAGGTAACATTCAAAATCTTCATTTGATTGGATCTTACATTTACATACTAAATAAGTTATATAAAGAGATGAAATAGATAGAAGAAATTTGCAAAGGAACTTAAGATTGCCTGAGGTGTAATTTTTTTAAAGCAATTTTATCTATATTGAGACCCAAACACCTTGGGCCACTTAGCTGCTGGTGCAAGTTACTTCAAAATCCAGAAATTTTATTCCCTACATTTTCATATAAAATCTTTAAGTGTGAAATTAATTGTTTATTTATAATATACTTTTGTGAGCCTGACACCTTCAACCACTTGATTACCAGCCCACTTCAGCTAACACTTGAACAAAGAAATTCTCTAGTAGAAACATAGTCTAATTTTCTTCACATTGTGACATCAACACTTCTTGAATATCCGTCAAGTGTGTCATGATATTTAATGGCAATTTTTTCTCTTCATTTAAAGGTTTCTCAGCCACTGCTGCTATGCTCATGATTTTCAACAATTCTTGATATCACCATGTGAATAAAATTAGAATATCTATCTGCTAAAGAAATAATAATTAATTAATGTTGGCAAAAAGAACTTGTTTTTCTACAAAAAAACGTTGGCCTTTTTTCGTGTCCCCTTCAACCCCACCTTAAATCAAATTAAACAACATGTGGAAAACTCCTAAACCAAAACACGTAAAACGGAAAGCTTAACATTTGTACACAGTGAAACTTGAGAATGTGACACAGGCACTTTTCGTAACATCGATATATATTTCTAGCCTTACTCTAAAGAATGAAGCTTATAAGAGGCCTGGTAATCAAAGACACATATTATATACATTATTTGACTGTGAATTTAGTGGACTCATTTGTAGTGAACATCTGGCTACACTTAACCTAAATAATTTGTTAAAATTCAAATACTTTCTAATAGGATCTATATGTAAAAAAAAAGTTTACTATGAACAATCAACTTGGGTTATTCTGAACCTAAAAACTAAAATATCCAAGGGAAAATGTCATTCAAACATTGTAACGCTTTTAAAACAAACCTATATTGGTGTTTGAACTTAAGACACAAAAAACTGTTTTTCTACCAGAGCTCTTATTTTGGTAGCACATAGAGCAACTGGAATTATGCAGTGGAAAGTGGACGAAAGATTGAGTGAAGACAGTTACTGCACACCACCATACAGGCTTAAGCTTTAGATAGCAGTTGCAGCAAACAAAGACAGGGTACTTTGCTGTATTCTTTTTGTCAAAAACGCATAGATGAGTGTGGCAATAGCGGTTGTAGTACTTTCAATGGAGAAACATTTCCTCAATTGTCATCCAGAGATCAAGAAGAAAATTATTAAACTTTTTGCACAAATTAAAACAAGAAGAATGGATTTCATTTTTAAATGAATAGATCAAGCTTGAACTGTAACAAATTAAGTTAAAGAAAGTAAAAATGTTTGGTTTTTTTTTTAAGATCTTATTAAGTTCCTGAATAAATTCTTTTTAAACATGTTTTTTTCCTTTTACACAATTTTAAAACAAAGGCTAAGAAATTTCTGGAGCAGCACCCCCACTAATTTTAGCTACGAGCTGCCACTGCAACTCTTCGTCATTCATGCTGAGAATATGAAAAAATGTGATAGATTTTACATCAAGTACAATGTATACTATACTTTAAACCCAGTTTAAACGGCCAAATTTGTTGGCACATGGAATTATATTGTTTGAGAAGTGATACTCATTTTTTGATATGTAAGTTATTTGAAAACAAAGATTTCTTACCATCTGCCATGAAACAAGGTTTTTGTTGACCCAGTTTCATGCATAAGAGAGCACAATTCTTACCATCCTTGATTGTCTAAATGCTACTTATGCTCGACATGTAAAATTAGCTTGAAATTTATTCAGCGGAGGATTTTATCTACTTCGTACCAAGATGAGGACATAGGACCTATTTTGGAGTAAAATAGTAGTTTTAGAAAA
>CABFOW010007437.1:0-17152 GCA_902141385.1 Timema californicum | reverse complement strand
GGGGGGGGGGGGCTGCTTCAGAAAATGTTGAGCCTTTGTCAGTTCATGTGTTTCCTTTCAAATTACAATCATTCAACTATGCCAAATAAAACTTAGTATACAACTAGGTAATTGAAACTTGAATTTATTTTTAATAGGGAAAATCACGGCGGCTATATATTTTGATGACATAATTTATAACTTTTACATAAGTTAATAAGTTTAATGTCCAGGAAAAAATCACTGCTTCTATATAACTTTTCAATAAATTTATAAGCTGTAACGCTTTAAATATCTAGAGATAATGTGTTTATTAATTCCCTTAACACAAATAAAAAATAAACTAACCGATTTTATATATCCGTCAAACGTTAATATATATTTATAAAATTTTATAACTGTCTCAAATTAAAGTTTTTTTTAACGCTGCAGGGACTATAAATTTGTTTATTTAATAAATTCACTAACAAAATAATAGAAAACTAAATGAACAGCTTCTAAAGTCTGTTCAGCGTAGGAATTGTTTTTTGAAAGGCCCTTTTCCCTACCAGAAATATATAATATAGTAGGATATTGGTAGGAAAAAAAACCTTTCAGAGAGTAATTCCTACTGTGAATGGAGTATATATTTCCTGCAAACTGTTGAAGTATTTAAATATTGAGTTACTATCACACATAAGAATATTTTATCATTATAGACCCCCAAAGATTTCCCCCCTCTAATATACTACCTTTTCACCACATGTGTTTCTTATTTAATTTTGACATTAATTTGATACGGTACCAATTAACTTTTCAACTAGATGTAAATCTGTTCTAGCATTACATCAAGTTGTTAACACTTTCAACGTATAATATTAACTATGTTTTCAAATATATGTTTGTTACAACTTCATTACACTTTTGGGCGTTTTACCTGTCAGCTTTATCATTCAACTATTTCAAATAACAATTTGTATACAACTAAGTAATTGAAGACCTCTTAAATATAATTCTATTTCAATTATCTAATAATTGTTTGAATATTTTTGACATTACAAATTGTATTAACTTTTAAATTAACATATATGTGTAAATTGTACATTTTTGACATTAATGAATATATTTATTACCACTTAACTTGATATGAAGTTGTTCTAATAATACACTATCATAATTTAATATTATATATATGTGTGTGTTTTGCTTACCATACATTTTTTCAAATTTGAGTTTGTTACACCCTCATGACATTTGTTCTCAATATATATTCACTGCTGATCCCACATTGATTTTGGCGTTATTCAATTTATGTAAGTTATTTCGTCATCATCTTTTCCAGGGTGGATGCATCATACCTCCGTATTTGTATTTGCGATTACATATTATTATGTCAACAAAATATAGTTGAGACCATATTTAAAAATAATACTTCTTTATTTGTCATTTATATTAACTCATAATCGGCAAAGATAGCATTTTATTAGTGAAGTAAATTTGATACTCTTCCAACAATCCTGTCAGGATTTTAGGTAGATATTATAGCTTGGTGGGTCAGTTCGACGGAAATAAACAAATGAATAAAGTATTAAATAGTAAGAGAATAACAGCTTTTCGCGTGATTTGATAAATGCAATTTCAGGGAGTGAACTTGCTCAGTTCCCCTCCTACCCCCCAAAAAATGTAAGCTATGTTTCAGCTTACAGGTTTTAATTTATTTATTTATATGATAAATAAAATAGGCTATATGATTAATCAATATATTTTATATCTGATTATTTCTCATGTGTTTTCTAAAATTGGGCCCCTTTTTTTTTTAGTCACAGTTCAATTTATTCGATTAGTAAATTAAACTGACTGGGAATGCGTTTTATAAAACTTGTTGTTTACCGGCATCGATGATAGCATAGTCTAAGGCGTCACTATCGTGTTATACTAGACTGCCGATGCCAGGGTGGTCGGCGTTCGCTTCCCGTTCTGGTGTACTGAGATTGATTTTCCTCACCCCAAGCAAATGCGGATACACATTCTACCTGGTCTAATTATAATAAATGGAAAATCTGATCGACAAACAAAACCCTTTTTTGATTTTTGCCTAGACTACATATTTTCTCGCATCCTATTGGCTAATAATAAATTTCAATTTAGTTTCGTTAATAAATTAGATGTAATGTACCGGTACTTGATCAATTGCGTCTTGATCATCGTTGCGTACTGTCACAGTGCAAGAACCGCGACAAATATCGGGGTTCGAATCCCTGTGGTCACTCCATCATCTTACTTTGGTGGAGGAGGTGTGATTAAAATCCCTGGTGGAACATTTTCTTAATTAGTATAGAGAGATTTAGTCAGAAAGGGTGCTTGTAACTCATCTGGCTATGTAGGTAGAGGTTGTGGTTCGAATCCCCTCTGAGGTGTACTGTCAGTCTCGTGTTTGACTTGCCTGCTGATAACGAGGAGCATGTAGTTTGAACCCCGATTGTGTGCATTGAGGCTGATTTTTTCCACGCAATTGCATGTGCATTTCCTCACCCCTGTCATATTAGCGTAGATCCCAAGACGCATAAACCTCCAGACATCAACATTGAGCATCTGCAGATCACATGGGTCCTTTACCGCTGGTCAGTATTTCACTGACTTGACGTAGGAACATATTTAATTTGTTTGGTAGAAAGAACAAATACAAACTTATATATTTTTATTGCAATCAACATTGCCGTAGGAAGAGTAGTTTAAAATATAAACTTTCTGTTTCGTATCTATCAAATCACAGATTTGCCATATTATTATATTTAAGTTGTTTGGTAGGAGGAATGGCTTAGAATATTCACACATGACTCTTGAAGTAATTGTGCTTTTCGGTCAAACCCCTAATATAGGATTCCTTTACCGTAGATAAAAATCAAATCGTTAATGACACTTAGCACAGCACTCTTGGCGTAATAATTAGGAAGATTATTATTATTAGCACCACGTCTTACTACCCGTTCGGGTTATACGCACTTACGCTAGTGTGTAATGGTAGGGTGATTGTGAGATGAAATGAAGGACCTACAGTTTAACGTGGAATCCGAACCATGGTGGAGACCTGGCATTCCTCACATTCACAAGATGTCTTGTCAGAGGTGAAGGAAGGGTTTGGTAATCAGATAAATCTTTGCCGGGACCGAGGATTGAACCCCGGACGCCAGCATAGAAGTCTGACACCTTACCCCTAGACCGCCAGGTCACGAATTAGGAAGATGACAGGTATTAAACATGTAATTAATGCCCTTGGGACCCGGAAAATTAACAGCAAATGTTGGCACTATCTTCACCAACATGAGGTAACCGCTTGATCGGTCGATATAGCTCGATTGTGGGCTGACTCCATGGAATTTTTATTACTGTATTATTTATTATCTTATAGCTCTTGATACTTGTATTAGTGTTTTTGGTTGGAGTCGTTTATTTTTATCTTGATTGGAGCGTGAGGTCTAACTGTATATTTAGATTCGTAAAGTACTTAATAAACTTAGGTGTGTTTACCAAGGAAAAATAAATTACTAAGTTCGCTAATCATTTAACCTTTTTTTTAATGAATATAAAATTTATTCATTAACAGAGAGGGGGGTATGGGTGAATGTTTCTGTAAATCGCAATGCAAGTATAAAAATAAAGTTTTATCGATATAATCATTACAACTAGTTTCATACAATACAAGAAATAAATAATATTAAAACAAAATGTAGTACTGATTATTTATTGCAACCATATTTCTTCGTACGTTAGTAAAAAAAAGAAGCAATCTTTAAAGATTTGATAAAAATAAAAGCGAGTTTAAGATTTGCACTGTACACAAAAAAATTTTTTCGGTCACAACTCCCGGGTCGTAAATAATTCGCCAACGTCTCATGGGACAGTGATATGAAAATGCAGTCGTGCTGTAGATAGCGCTAAGGAGATTCCTCGTCGAGTGACAAGTTCTAAGAGAACGCGTCGTAAATTAATCACGAAAAGACGTCGTCTCGTGAGAAGCTCTTCATTACCTCCCCCCTCCCGACCCACATGTCTACCTTCCTATTCAGGTCATTGTTAAGGAGGGGGGAAGAGAGACGAAAAGAATGTTAAATAGTTTTTGTAGTTATTATTTAAACTTTTTTTTCCTTGGTGCAAAAATTAATCAAATATTTCTTCAATAGAAATAGTGTGTTTAATTGGTTTCATGATCACAGTTGTTGAATATCTATCATGATCATAGCGGCATTAGATGAGAAACTTTTCAAATTAAGAAAAAATGTCATTGAGTTCCAGAACATCCTTTACAGATATTCAAAAATTTGACCCTAATGTTGATATCCCCATGTAAAAAAAATAATTAAACTTTCTACTGAAGAAATATTTGATTTATTTTTGACAAAAAAAATTCTTGCTATAAAAATCGATCCGACTTCATCGATGAAAATATGGGTTTACCCTTTCACAGTGATAAAATTAACGACCAGGGACTGGATTTTGTGCTTGTCCTAGTCTTAAGTTATATTATAAGACATATGAAGCTACGACAGGCCTAGTAAGCTGGTAGGGGGAAAATATATGGTTTGAATACAAACATACCGACTAAGACCATAAACTGGAAATAGTAATGGTATAAAAAACTCTTTATAACACAGATTGGTCAGGTATAAATGAAAATACATTCCCATATGAGGTGTGTGGAGCAAAACTTATGTGTGATAAGCCAAATGGTGACTAAGTAGGGGAAAATATATCAAAATTACAGTTTTAACAAGCTATGCTTAACCTGCCAACACTCACACTACACGACGTGTCACTGCTTTATATGGATAAATCGATGAGACATAGAAGGATAAATGGGAGAAGATATAATTGAAATTGGGTGTTTCATCTAGTCTCAGACTCGAAACAATCCTTAAAACATTGTACTTTATTCCTTTTAAAACTTTCCTCTAAAACTATTCTCTGACACAATGACAGACAGCATGACAAAACAAAAAAAACAAACGAAGAACGTTAAGTCGTGTATAATTAGAACGCCACGGAAAAAAAAGTCTAAACAACTAGAGGCGACTTTGTTAATTAATCGTATGTCTTTTTATCTTAAGTTCAGTTCTTTTATACTCCAAATCCCCTTTTCAAAAATCGTCACTTTTATTGTTCTCATAAATCCAGGCGTTGTGTCGAAAGTTCTTAGTAAATTAAAATGGATGTACATAAGAGATTATGTGGGAGGTCTTTTTCCCATGAAGCTCTGCGCTGTGGACTCGTTCAGCTTGCAGCAAATATTAGCTGTAGATATGAGAAACGTAGCTAGTCTTTGAGAGTACAGACTCAAAAAAATAAAAACTTTTTCAGTGTCAACACTGAGACAACCAACCATGTGTGGTCTCGTGTGTGTATGTGTGTGTGTTTTCCAGTCACCATGCAGGATATTGTCTCTTACAATTCTTTACTTTCACAGGAGGAAGATGGGGGAATTTGACACTATAAGAGATTATCTTGAAAGATTTTTTTTTCTCTCTCAAACTAGATATCAAATTTGTTACTACTCCTTGATTTGGTGGGCGCCAGTCACCACTTAAACGCTTTTCAAGTATTAATATATTGTATCACAAAATAAAATAATATATATAAAAAAATAAGATAGTACTGGATGGGAATTTGAACAAGGAATAATTTTGTTTGTCCCTAGTAACTTGCTCTATGGCGTTAGTAACTCCACAGTTCATTACCGCATTTTCAAAAGTGTACCACCAATCTCTATCTTGAGCTAATTCTATTCAGTCCACCTCATTACACCATATCCCTATCTTGAGCTAGTTCTATCCAGCCCACCTCATTACACCATATCCCTATGTTGAACTAGTTCCAACCAGTTCACCTCATTACACCCTATCCCTATGTTGAACTAGTTCCAACCAGTCCAGCTCATTACACCCTATCCCTATCATGAGCCAATTATATCCAGTCAACTTCATTACACCCTATCCCTATCATGAGCCAATTATATCCAGTCAACTTCATTACACCCTATCCTTATCTTGAGCTAGTTCTATCCTGACCACCTCATTACACCATATCCCTATCTTGAGCTAGTTCTATCCAGTCCACCTCATTACACCATATCCCTATGTTGAACTAGTTCCAACCAGTTCACCTCATTACACCCTATCCCTATGTTGAACTAGTTCCAACCAGTCCAGCTCATTTACACCCTATCCCTATCATGAGCCAATTATATCCAGTCCAGCTCATTACACCCTATCCCTATCATGAGCCAATTATATCCAGTCAACCTCATTACACCCTATATCTTTCAGGTTCTTTCTAATGCTATCCTCACATCTGTGTTTAGGTCTTTCCCACTAGGTTTGCCATCAGTCAATACTCTGAACACGGTTCTAGATTATTCCATTCACGCTGTATGTCCTGCCCATCGTAATCTGGGAGAGTTGATTATCCTAACAATGTATTGTTATGGGCACAGATTATGTATCTCATCATTATGCAAACGCCTCCACTATACATTTTCTTCGTCTCTTTGGGGACTAAATATGTTCTTAAGTAGTTTTTTTCGAACATGCCATATTTCTTCTCGTCATGTAAGGTAAGAGACCAATTTTCATAACCATAAACAAAAACCGCTGAAACTTTGTAAATAAAATAAATAGAGATGTATCAAATATTATGTTTCATCTATTGAAGTCGAGTTTTTTTTAAGAAACAGAAACTATGTCATGAATGTCCAAAATGTCGCAGGTTTTTTTGATAAAAAATTTGATTTAAAAAAAACACATTAAAAACACGTTCCAAATCTAAAACTAAATGTTCTCTAAACATAAATAAATGTGAAAAAATGTTGGACAACTTATAATAAGTAAAAAATAGAAAACTTTATTTTATAAAATACGTTTAGAAGGGATTTTTCATTGGATATGTACTACGTAAGAAGAAATACTGTGGGTTTGAGCTTGAGAGATATATATCAGTAGCGTTTCGTGGCGTGTTACCAGGGTAAGCAGAGTTAATTTAAAGTGTACTTGTGAATTGTTCTCATCACTCAGTAGAACACTAATTACTTGCGTCGGTGGCGTAGTTAGCTAACGCGTGTTGAGCTCGACTGCCGAGGACGGGGAGATCGAGGTTCGAATCTCGGTCGCTTGAACTGGGGGGTGGTCTTTCCTAAATGGTTTTCCACTCTCCCTCCACGCAAATGCGGGTTCACTTACTTTAAATGTAACCCTTCCAATTCTTAACCCATTACTGTAAATAGTACTTAAGCGTATAACCCAAACGGATAGTAAGACACGGTGCTAAATAATAATTTAAAATAAAAGAACACTAATTTGTTAGATATCAAGGGAAACACATTCCCATGTGAGGTATGTAGAGCAGAGCCTGTATATGGATGATCAAATGGGGACCGAGGGGGGAAAAACAAATCACATTTACATTTTTAACAACCTTTGAGTACCCTGACAACAAGCCATGACACCCCACTGTGTGAGGTCAGTAAGAGAGAAATTGTTCAACTCTAACGAAATATTCTATTCCCCTATGCATTCTTTCAAAATATTGTTCATACCAAAATAAAGTCGAAGCAGGCTCTTTTATTAACAACAAGCAACCCCGCCTCGGTGGCGTAGTTAACTAACGCGCTAGTTTCGTGTTGAGCAAGACTGCCGAGAATGGGGAGATCGAGGTTCGAATCTCGGTTGGGTGAACTGGGGGGGTTCCTAAAGGTTTTTCCACTCCTCCAAGCAAATGCGGGTTCACTTCCTCTAATTCAACCTTCCCAATTCCTAATCCATTAGCGTAGTTAATACTTAAAGTGTATAACCCGAACGGGTAGTAAGACGCGGTGCTAAATAATAATAATAATAATAATAATAATAATAATAACAGCAAGCAATCCCGCATCACGTTGCCCGCTATCCATTTAAAAAAATTGTTTAAAAATATCCTAGTTAAAAAGTTAATCAAAAATTTAAAAATCCGGCTTCAAGGTGCATTTGGACTTCTTTCCGACCACCTGTGTTAGAAAGTTCAGATCTCTGCATGCCGTAGATTTGGCTGGGCGTCGCACACAAACACATCCTTTTATTATTATAGATTGCTGTGCTGGCGGCCGGGGTGCAATCCTCGGTCCCGACACAGATTTATCTGATTACCAAACCCTTCCTTCACCTCTGACAAGACATCTTGTGAATGTGGGAAATGCCAGGCCTCCACCGTGGTTCGGATTCCACGTTAAACTGTAGGTCCTTCATTTCATCTCACAATCACCCTAACATTACACCTTAGCGTAAGTGCGTATAACTCGAACGGGTAGTAAGACGTGGTGCTAATAATAATAATTTTTTAGATTGCACTATAGTTTGAGTTGACTTAATAGAAACATATGTGTGAAAATGTGACATCTCATTTTCAACAAATCTTTAAGGAAATTTGCGGAACTGTGAGACCAGACTTGATGAAAGAGAGCTCTATATCCAGCCTTCCTCTAACAAACATACTACTTTTTTTTTGGTTGGCTCACAACAGGGAATATTAAGATATCCGAGAACTATCAGCGAATTTTCCTCATCATCTTGAGATCAGAAGTTTAGTAGTTTCTCTCCTGTATTTATCATTGACATGACAATAGGGTGGTTGCAGGTGAAGGGCGAAATCGAGTGTAAGCTTAGACAGAATAAAGAGGTAGTTCCATAGAATGACACAGACTATTGCCACTTTCTCGCTGACCTTAAGCTGGAATGAAAGGGGAAGGGATAAAAAGGACGGTGTTTTTTTGAAGTTTTTAAGGGAAAACATTGTTTTTTTCACAATAAATAAAGTATTGCTCCAGTACAAACATATAGTTTAATTTTCTTAACATGATTACCTCAATTTTTTTTAATATCTGTCAAAATTGTCATGGAATTTAATGACAACTTTTTCCCATAATTTAAAAAGTGTGTCATTTAATGCCGCTTGCTCATGGTGGATATTCAACAACTGTTGCTATCACCATTTGAAGAAAATTAAACTCTTATGTTACTACTTACTGGAGCAATATTTGATTAATTTTCACACACAAAAAAAAAGTTTTGATATAAAAACTGAAAAAACACTGGCCTTTTATCATTTCCACAACAGTCCCCCACCTTTAACTAAAACAGCATGGCATCTTTTTACTGCTTCATTTAACTAAATTATTATTATTATTAGCACCACGTCTTAATATCCGTTTGATTTATACGCAATTACGCTAATTTGTAATAGTAGGGTGATTTGTGAGATGAAATGGAGGCCCTACAGTTTAACGTGGGATCCGAACCACGGTGGAGGCCTGGCATTCCCCACATTCACAAGAAGGAAGGGTTTGGCAATCAGATAAATCTTTGCGGGGACTGAGGATTTAACCCCGGACCCCCAGCACAGAAGTCAGACACGTCACCTTTCGACCACCAGGTCACCCTATTTAACTATAAATAATATATATGAAAAAAATTTAGAACAATCATAAAATTATCGGCTAGAATTTTAAGTAAAGCTTTTAAAGGCAAATGCCTATAATAGTTTTACGCAATGCTTTTAAATAATTTTGTTCTAATGTCGGAACACCCCTTTTCGCTCAAGTTCAGGCATCAAAGTATCTAAATTTATCTAATCAGCATTAAGTAGCTTATAATTTCGAGATAACTTCTAGATATTAAGATACTAAAAGAGACTTACGTAATCTTGTCTCGCTGATCTTACTCGATGTGACAGATCTATATTTCACAAACTCGCTCCCACGTACCAATGAGCCCCAACACAAGGGCACACCCCTTTCTTTCTTTTTTTAGTTTTTTAACCTCTCGACAACCAACAGGTAATAAAAAGCTAGTCGTAAATATGTCGGCCTATCAAGTCACCGCCGTAATCTAATCAAAAAAAAGAAGAAGATAAAAAAAAGTATGCGTATCCGCCCTTTTTAAGTCGCCTTCAAGTATCCTCGCGCCGGAGATAAGCTTTGAGGTATGAATCCTACGTCCAACCCTTTTTTTTAAAGTTATTAGTGTGATATCTTTTTGCATCGACCGATAGCAAAATGGCCGACACTTTTTCTATCTGACATTTTGGTGGACAAAGAGGTGGTTTTTTTTTTGCCTGTGTGGCATCGCTACCCGGTTTTGTTATCAGTTACGTCACCTGGATTAATCAGGACCATATAGAAGGGGAAAGGAGGGTTAAATCCAGTGGCGTACCCCACGGGAGCCGTACAGGGCGTTTGACCCCAACTCCCCAACACCGAAAACCATTTTAATAAATTTATTCTTTATTTTTTATCGCTACCCGGTTTTGTTATCAGTTACGTCACCTGGATTAATCAGGACCATATATAAGGGGAAAGGAGGGTTAAATCCAGTGGCGTACCCCACGGGAGCCGTACAGGGCGTTTGAACCCAACTCCCCAACACCGAAAACCATTTTAATAAATTTATTCTTTATTTTTTAGCACCACCTCTTACTACCCGTTCGTGTTATACGCCTATGCACTAATTATACTAAAGGCTTAGGGATGGGGAATATTTAATTGAGAGGTAGCTCACCCTATTTGCGTGGAATGATAGTGGAAAAACCACTTTCACTGAACCCAACCGGGATCGATCCCCTATCTCCCCATCCTTGACAGTCTAGTCCAACACGAGAGAAGCGCGTTAGACCACGCGGCCATCGAAGCGGGTTATTTCAAATTGAACCACATGAAATTATTTTTTTAGCATCATGTCTTGTTCAAGTTATACGCACATGTACTCTAATGTGTTATATATAAAGAAGGTAGAATTTAGTGGAGGTATACCCGCATTTTCGTGGAGGAAGAATGTAAATCCGTATAGGAAACACGACTCTCAATGAACCCAACCGTGTTCAGTAGACACTCGTGTTATGAGTCATGGTAGGACTCTGTTTCCAAATGTAGCATCAATCTTTTTTCAAGTTTAGTAAGAGTTGGCTTACTTTCTCAATGAAATTGAGAACTTAAGAGTTCATTGCCGCACTTTAAAAGTTAAGTCACCTATTCTTATCTAGAGCAAGTTATATCAGTCCCACTCATTACACCCTATCCCTATGTTGAGCTAGTTATATCCAGCCCACCTCATTACACCCTATCCCTATCATGAGCTAGTTCTATCCAGTACACCTCATTACACCCTATCCATATCTTGAGCTAGTTCTATCCAATCCACCTCATTACACACTATTCCTATCTTGAGCTAGTTATATCCAGTTTACCTCATTACACACTATCCCCATCTTAAGCTAGTTCTATCCAGTTTACCTCATTAATCCTATCCCTATCTTGAGCTAGCTCTATCCAGTCCACCTCATTACACCCTATCCCTATCTTGAGCTAGTTCTATCTAGTCCACCTCATTACACACTATCCCTATCATGAGCTAGTTCTATCCAGTCCATCTCATCCTCGTATCTACATCAAGGTTTTCCCATTAGGATAACCAGTCATTACCCAGAACATGTTTCTAGAATCTCCCATTCATGCTACAAATTCTGCCCACCGTAATTTATGAAACTTGATTATCCTAACAATCATGGGCGTCATTAGTGGGGGAGATACGTCCCCCCAAACAATTCAATAATTTACCTTACTTGAGAAATCTTAGTTAGTCGAACTGTGATAATGGAATAAAGTAACTTATGCATTACAAACAGGAAATTCATTCCACAATCAACTCGACTCGATAATTAATCAAAGATAGGGCCTACAATATTCCCTGAAATACAATAATTTATTTTCAAATGTTGATAATCTTGTTCGACGGCTGCTGCTAGTTCTACCCGGCTCGTTTTGTGAAGCAGATAGGAGCTACAGTAGCCCCATGGCTTCTTTGGTGCTGACTGAAAGCTGACTTCTGAAAGTCAATATTTAGGTATATAACTAAATTTTGACTGTCATAAGTGACAGCTGCTAAACATAGGTTTTTGCAGATCATATGGTTCGGCGTAGGGATACACAAATTGGTCTGGTAACTTTTCAAGACCATCAGCTGTCAGCTGTGAGAGGTCAGTCAACATCAAAGAAGTCATGGGACTACTGTACAAATGTACTTTGAACCGGCAAATGACAACTCTAATAGACAAGACTAATATCGCTCCATCCTGCTGTGAAACAACGGAGAATATAATTCTCGATAAATCCTAATCCCTTGTGTGAGCATAATAAGTGTGTAAGAATGAACCAATACTAATAGTTAAATATTTATTCAATCCTAATATTGTGGGTACAATACTGCGGCCCGCAGGCCAACAGGAGATAAAAACTTTGGATCTTGGATATAAAAAGGTTTGAAACCCCCCTGTTTTACTAAGTTATATTATCAGCAGGAGACTATAATTTTGATTATATGAATTGATTTTAGATCACAAGACAATTGTCACGTATAAATAAATTATATTTATAAGTCTAGGTTGTGTAAACTATTTTTATAGGTATTTTTTGAGGGGTTTATTGTAATTTTAGATTTTTATGTTATATTTTCTTGGTTCATTTTTAGCCCGCTTTGAATTAATGTTAGGCCTTAAATGTTGATTCAGTATATCTTTCAAATACTATCAATATTTTATACATAGGCATAGCCTTCATAGACGCTAACACATGAACATTTGATCACACATTTTGTCGAACTGAGAATGTAATTAATGTAAGCCATGAGCTTTATATTCTTTTTGCTTGTCTGGTTGTAAAATACACATTCCCGGTGAGACTGCAACTAGGCTGGAGAGAGTTGCGTTAACTTTTATAGCTGTTGGGTAAGGTTTTGTATGTAAAAATAGGACTGTAGAATATATTTAGTGACTTACGGTTTGTTTTTATCATTCTAATCAGGGAGTCAAATCGTAACTAAAACCGATAGTTAACATTTTTATTTTTCATTATTTAGCACCGCGTCTTATTACCCGTTCGGGTTATACGCTTTAAGTACTAATAACACTAATGGATTAGGAATTGGGAAGGTTAAATTAGAGGAAGAGAACCCGCATTTGCGTGGAGGAAGAGTGGAAAACCATTGTAGGAAAAACCACCCCAGTTCACCCGACCTAGATTCGAACCTCGATCTCCCCGTCCTCAGCAGTCGAGCTTCAATACGACAAGCGCGTTAGCCAACTACGCCACCGAAGCGGGTGTTAACATTAACAGTTATTTATAAAAATACCACAACCCTAAATACAAATTGCCTCCAGAAATGGAAAAAATGTATATATATACATATATATACCTTAAAAAGATAAATTTAAGAACCTTTATGTACCTATATATATATATATGTACATGAAGGTTCTTAAATGATTCTTTTTAAGGTGACTGATCCTTTTCAATTGGCGGGGAAACACAGAGCCACGGGAACAAACGGTTATCTTCAAGAATTTTTATTGTTTTTAAATTTTATTTTCGGAAACAGTTTGTTCAAGAATATAAGCATGTTGATTAAGTTATACTTTTTATATAAAGATCGCCCCTATCATTTTAACAGTGACCAAATATAAATAAAATTGACATTTTTCAATAGAAAACTGCCGGCTTCATAACCAAAAATAAGAAAATGTAACAATTAATAAATATCGATACATTATTTTAGACGAGGTGTTGAAAATATCAACATAAAAATTTCACTTGTTCTCGAGAAAACTGATGTTTCCAAACGTTTGGATTTTTTCCGCAAGACCTGTCCGGTAGTTAGCACCATCTACGGTTTCCTTGATCCATCTGTTCTTGATGGCGCGGAAGGATACTTTGGTCGGTTGTGAAACCACGCCATGTCTTTCCCCCTCCCGTCGAACATCCCGAAAAAGATGTTTTAGTCTAGCACTCGACAGGGCCAAGGGCCTTAATTGCATATTATGCCTTTCTTTCTTCAACTTGATTTTATTTTGAAATAATCTAATTTTCTTTACTCAATTTTTTTTGGCTGTCAGACGTATCTTCTTTTTTTATATCTATGTATAGATAACTTTTAATTTGTTGTAAATTATTTTTAATATATTGTTCTATTTATTAATTGTATAATGATAGTATAACTAATTTTTTTTCAAATATACAAATTTGAACCTAACTAAGAATCAAACAAAACTGGAACTTTTATTTTTCTTTAACTAAGATATTTTTACCGGAATTGGAACAAGAATTAATTATAACCTTTAAATATTTCGGCTCGACTTCCTGATCTTGATATTAGAACATTCAACGGAAAACTCACCTGTGCATCTTGAAGGTAGAAATTACCACTTAGGGATAGTGAATTCGATTGACGTGGTCAGATCTAATCCGGAAGGTCGGAATTAGGTTCATACCGAAGTTGGGTTATTTTTTTTTCTTCTTCATTGTAACTTTTACGCTAGTTTTAACGATATTCCACCGGTTTCTGTGGCCGCATGATATACAAGGCGTCGCTCTCGCAATAGACTAGACTGCCTATGACGGGAAGATCGGGTTGCGAATCCAAGTCGGGTTTATTGAGGGTGTTAACCCGCCTCGGTGGCGTAGTTGGCTAACGCGCTTGTCGTGTTGAGCTCGACTGCTGAGGACGGGGAGATCGAGGTTCGAATCTCGGTCGGGTGAACTGGGGGTGGTTTTTCCTAAATGGTTTTCCACTCTCCCTCCACGCAAATGCGGGTTCCCTTCCTCTAATTCAACCTTCCCAGTTCCTAATCCATTAGAGTAATTAGTAATTAAAGCGTATAACCTGAACAGGTAGTAAGATATAGCGCTAAAAAAAATATAACTGATACTAATTCTGATTGTCAATAATTATACATTGTAGTTATTTATGTGGAAAAAAAAACTTTTTTAATAATACAATGTAACTAATTATATTCAACTTGATAAATAAAGTTACTATTAAGTTTTCAAAACTATGTAATATTAACAATTTACTATATAGATGGCAAGAAAAATATTTAATAATAATAATATTTAGCACCGCGTCTTAAATATTTAATAAACATACAACATTAATTTTAACATAAGATACCAAATAAATGGCGCAACATATTGAACAGGCTGAAATAAAACACAAAGACAAAAAAACAACGATTATTTTAATTTAATTTAATTTTATTAACTTTTGGAACTATAATAAGTTTTCTTTTTCAATACATTCACAGTATTACAATAATTTATAAGCAATTACTTTTTTGTTTATTAATGGTTAGATCTGCAAGGCACGCACACACTAATAATAATATTACTTACTATATCATATTCAATTAGCCCAACTAATGTCTAGCCTATTCTAATATCGCAGTTTCTGCTTTTTTGACAAAACAATAACAAAGGAGAACAAATTTATCAGAACAACTGGGAATCGAAGAAGTGGCCACTCGATATGAATTACAACCAACATAACAAGTGCCTGTTGCTTTATACACGTATGAATTTACATTAACACCAACGTCGTGTCTTGTGAGTGTTGCCTGTGTAAGCAGAGTTAGTTCAAACTAGTGACCAATTCTCCTCGAAATGTATGTTTTATTTAAGGTATTTAACGCGTACTTTCCAAAACGACTGATTATATCCATACATGACTAATAAACTAACTTAAATTTATAACATACACAACACCCAGCTCTCAGCCGTTAGCTCATCAATTCGAAAGGGGGAAACCCTTATTTAACCAGCGACACATTTTTTTGGCCATACTAGGAATCGAACAAGGGACAGCCCAGTAGGCAGAAATACTACTGACTAAGCTAAGATGTCGTATCAGAGAAACCCGTATAGGTGGCGTTGTTGGCTAACGCGCTTGTCGTGTTGAGCTCGACTGCTGAGGACGGGGAGATCGAGGTTCGAATCTCGGTCGGTTGAACTGGGGGAGGTTTTTACTAAATGGTTTCCCACTCTCCCTCCACGCAAATGTGAGTTCACTTCCTCTAATTCAACCTTCCAAAGTCCTAATCAATTAGAGTGATTAGTAATTAAAGCGTATAGCCCGAATGGGTAGTAAGACGCGGTGCAAAATATTATTATTATTATCAAAGAAGTTCCCGAAATAAGACTGATTCTGCCACCAGTTTGATTAATTAGGCTGATATAATTTGAAATGTATATGAATTAAATAAAAAAATGTGTTTATAAGTTAATTTGCTAAAATGTTTGAATGTAAAATATGGCAACGATGCACATATTCATAGCCACGCACGAGTTTTTCTCATTCTTTTGGACATTAATGATTTTAACTTTCGGCTTTAGCTATTCGTAAGCAAGTTCATAACATATATATGTACATCTCATGGACCTAATTAATCGACACTGCCCAATGACTACATGGTGTGAGCCCACACGCGAGCTATACCGACCAATTGGCCGGCCAACACCCCATAGCAATGCTATTGCTAGCATTTGCAGAAAGAGGGTGTCATATGGTCGGCATAGTGAGCACCCTCAGCCGTTAATCTCAGTTTTCTCATCAATAATCATTGGTAAAATATCAACGAAGATTTTATTGTCATGTGACCCGCCTCAATGGCAGAACGGTCTAAGGCGTCATTCTAGTGTTAAGACTAACCTACTGATGATGGTTTGTCCTAAATGGTATCCCACTCTTTCACGCAAATGCGGGTAAATTACCTCTAAAATGTTTCCTTCCTCCTCCCTAGAGTAACTATCAAATATGCTTATAAACTGAACGGGTAGTAAGATGTGGTGATTAAAAAAATATTACCATGTGAGTTATGTAGATTAGAGCTGATGTGTGATTTAGTCAAATGGGGGACCTAGCAAAGGAGAATATATCATAGGTACAGTTTCAACAATCTCTGCTTGCCCTAGAAACAATCTATGACACGACACGACACACAAAATATACAAACGGGATAAGTTAATTTTCATCATTAAATAAATAAAAGAAACATATTCATAATCATATTTTATAATTATAGGGGTTGGAAGGAGAAAGGTATGTGCAACTCAGACAAGATACGAACCTTGACCTCACCGTCACCAGCAACATATTCCAATGAGAGTCTTAAGCTTAAATTTTCTAACCTAAAAAGATTAATTTTACATAATATATGATGAAAAATTGACACCACTTTTGGTCAAATATATTGTGATTACAAATATGGCATAGGTGACCTGGCGGTCTAGGGGTAAGGTGTCAGACTTCTATACTGGCGGCCGGGGTTCAATCCTCGGTCCCGGCACAGATTT